>CM053030.1:152558459-152830959 GCA_028564925.1 Lithobates sylvaticus
ACGAGCTTTGATGTTCTTTTTGCTCAGCAGTGGTTTTCTCCTTGGAACTCTGCCATGTAGGCCATTTTTGCCCAGTCTTTTCCTGATGGTGGAGGCATGAACGCTGACCTTAACTGAGGCAAGTGAGGCCTGCAGTTCCTTGGACGTTGTTGTGGGGTCTTTTGTGACCTCTTGGATAAGTCGTCGCTGCGCTCTTGGGGTAATTTTGGGCGGCCGGCCACTCCTGGGAAGGTTCACCACTGTTCCATGTCTTCGCCATTTGTGGATAATGGCTCTCACTGTGGTTCGCTGGATTCCCAAAACTTTGGAAATGGCTTTATAACCCTTTCCAGACTGATAGATCTCAATTACTTTCTTTCTCAATTGTTCCTGAATTTCTTTGGGTCTCGGCATGATGTGTAGCTTTTAAGGATCTTCTGGTGGACCTTACTGTGTCAAGCAGCTCCTATTTAAGTGATGCCTTGATTGTGAACAGGTGTGGCAATAATCAGGCCTGGGTGTGGCTAGAGAAATTGAACTCAGGTGTGGACAACCACAGTTATAGTATGTTTTAACAAGGGGGGCAATCACTTTTTCACACAGGGCCATGATGGTTTGGATTTTTTTTCACCTTTAATAATAAACACCTTCATTTACAAATTGCATTTTGTGTTTACTTGTGTTGTCCTTGACTATTGTTTAAATTGGTTTGATGTTCCGAAACACTTAAGTGTGACAAACATGCAAAGGAACAGGAAATGAGGAAGGGGGCAAACACTTTTTCACACCACTGTAGATCTATATCATCTCACAAAAGTGAGTACACCCCTCACATTTTGATAAATATTTTATTATATCTTTTCCTGTGACAACACTAAAGAAATGACACTTTGCTACAATGTAAAGTAGTGAGTGTACAGCTTGTATGACAGTGTAAATGTGCTGTCCCCTCAAAACTCAACAACTGCTGGCAACAAAAAAGTGAGTACACCCCTAAGTGAAAAAGTCCCAATTGGGCTCAAATAGCCATTTTACCCACCCCTGTGTCATGTGACTCATTAGTGTTACAAGGTCTCAGATGTGAATGGGGAGCAGGTGTGTTAAATTTGGTGTTATCGCTCATACTGGTCACTGGAAGTTCAACATGGCACCTCATGGCAAAGAACTCGCTGAGGATCTGAAAAAAAGAATTGTTACTCTACATAAAGATGTTCCAGGCTATAAGAAGATTGCCAAGACCCTGAAACTGAGCTGCAGCATGGTGGCCAATCCACACTAAAGGGGGGGGGGGGTGCTAAAACTTTAGTAGCAGCAGTAAAACATGAAAGAAAAGGGGGGACACCCAGGGACAATCCAGGGAGGTTTGTCCTGCACATTCTTGCAACAAATCAAGAGGGAACAGACAGGGGCAAAAGCCTAGGTGTAGTAGTTTAAAATACAAGTTTATTGTAAAAAATGTAGTGGCTACTCACAATGGTAGTACTATATCGGGCATGTCTCAGATGGAGCTGAGAACCTGGTGTGTTCACACCTGACCAGAAGTTGTCAACCAAGAAAGATGACAACCAGTGTGTTCCACTGGAGAGGCACTTCTTCTTCGGAGGTCTAAGGAAGACACGGAAGCTTTGAAGCGCGTCATCTAACTATTTTGAGGTCTCCCATTGGACATCGCCTCCAGCGCGGCCTGTTGTGCGTTCCACGCCGGTTGTTAGCTTGCTTGGCTGACCGCTTTTGGGTCCGATGAGGACACGCTAGGTTCGGGAGTGGCTCACCACCAGTGACAGATGCCGGGGATATCTCCATTTGACCCAGATATAGTACTACCATTGTGAGTAGCCACTACATTTTTTACAATAAACTTGTATTTTAAACCACTACACCTAGGCTGGCGCCCCTGTCTGTTCCATCAAGTCTTGCAGAGATTTGCTTCAACTCTATGGGGAGATGCCGCTAGGATGATGCACTACTTAAGAATTTTTCTATTATGGACTTTTTTTTTACAAAAAAGACTAGCTTTTTAACCTTTTTATTGTTGTAATTTTTCTTGTGCCATTCTCCTCTTTTGTGTTCCTTGCAACAAATCAACACAGCTCCAGTGCAGGAGGGCTTTTCACAGCACACCCATAGCATAAAACTAAGCTTGGGTCAGTACAAGACTAACAGGGAGCCCCCTAGTTGGTTCCCCAAAACAAACAGGCAGCACCTGTACCTTTTTGCTGTTTTGTTCAGGTATCTGCTCCCACCTCTGGGGAAAGATCGCTACACTTTGTGCGGCGAACTACCCAATGTGCCTTCCCCCTGCTGCCTTCTTGGAGACAAACATGTCCCAGAAGACAGCAGGGACAATTCAGAACGCGCAGCATGACTCACGCATGCGCAGTAGGTAACAGACTGTAAAGCCGCCAGGCTTCACTTCCTGTTTCCCTTTAGTAAGGATGCCGGCACCTGAACCTGAGGAACGGGTCAGCTTCAGGTGCCGACATCACGGGCTCCTTGGACAGATAAGTGTCCTTTTTATAGTAAAAGTCAGCAGCTAGAGTATTTGTAGCTGCTGACTTTTTTTAATTTTTTTTTTCCCAGGCGGAACTCCGCTTTAAAAGAAAGTATGGAAATTAACCAGATATAATAATAATAATAATAATAATAATAATAATACTGCCTATATGGCTGCAGCATTGTCCTCCGCCAGCTTTACCTGGAGAACTGAGCTATCAAAAACACTGTTGATCGCTCAGTTCTCCCCCTCCGCTCTGAGCAGAGAGCTGTGACTGACAGATCTCTGCTCTCTCCACCAGCGCTCACTAGAGCTGCGGGATTGGCTGGCTCAGGCTCTCAGCGGATCACTGAGAACCTGAGCCAGGTGCTGGTCCAGGCATCTGGGTGGATCCTGACCATATGGTTGGGATCTTTCCCGAGCCCAGACCGGCTGAGTAATGTCAGCCGACAGTAGGCTGAAATTTGGGTCACAGGAGTGCAGAACAAAACTGCACTCCTATGATCCAAAGAAGATAAACACCCAAACAGGCTTTGGCTATACTACTTCTACTTTTAAAATATGAAGAAAAAAATGCTATTGTCTCTAAACCCTGGCCATTTGTTATATTACTTTTTTTGACATTTTATTTTGAAAATGATTTTAATTTAAGTAGCGCTACATTTTTAATTATAAACCTATTCCGTATTAACACAGTTTAGTTTATTTTCCATTAGTTTCTACTGTGTCCCTGGAGTTCTCCCTTTTTTTTTTTTTTTTTTTTTAATTGTTTCAGTTTTTAATTAATATAGATTTTAATACCCATCATTAATCTATTTGGACAGTGTGTGTGCATGTGAGTATAATTATCTGTCCATCGTGTGTGTGTGTGTGTGTGTGTTCCTGAGAATTTTTGCGGTACTTTTAAGTGTAAGGTAATTTTTAAAAAAATAATAATTTTCTCCATAGTTAATAATAAATGAATCCCTGCCCGCTTTCTCTGGCTTGTTTCCTTTCCTGTGAAAACAACATTGTGGCTGAGAGGCAGAGTCTGATAAGCGCACTCCTCACGTGTGAGTCAGCAGACTTGGAGTTATGCTGGCCATACACTATATAAAAAAAATCGGTCATTTAGACAGTTTGTTCGTTTTTTCGGCCAGTTAATGGGCACAAAATCGATAATCGTTGGGACGTTTTTGAGCCCAAAAAAACGAAGGACGAGTTTGGAAATTTTCTGCTGAATGAACGATAAATTGAAAGATTAATGTGTTTCCCGTACTGTCTGCACTAGGTTTTTTTTTTTTTAAATTAACAAAAAATGCATTCATTTATGTCCACTGAGCGCTTTATCGGTCATTACATGATGGCATTATTGTGTGCGCTCACGGCCAAATGGCCGATTTTTCGTATAGTGTATGGTCAGCATTAGTTTCATCAATTGTTCTGCCTTGGAAGTTGCGGACGCACACATTTAAAAGTAATGCAAGGAAGAAGAGTTTTCTTATCCTGTAAATTCAGCACTGTTCTAAATTTGAATACTGCAGCGGCTGTTCAGCAGACAGTGGCACTGCAGAATAAAGATTTGCCGTGATTTCTGATCACTCACAGTGATAAAGACTAAATGTCCTGGATATTTGGCTGCATAGGGCTTATTCACACCAAATCATTTAAGCTGCATTGATCTGCAGATCAGCGCAGGCTCGATGTAAGGGCACATAGAAAAATAGTTGTTCACACCATAACGCCACATTGAGGTACAGTGTGCTGAGTAAAATGTAGCATGTCTGCATTTTTAGGGCTTGTGCATACCAGTCAGCACACTAAAGACCGTTGAGGGGTGGTGCAATGCTTTGTTATGCCTCGTACACACGATCGGACTTTCCGGCGTTTTGAAGTTTTGTTTTAAAATTGTCCGCTGAACTCGGCAGTCCGGCGGACAATGCGGCTGTCTGTATGATGGTCCGGCGGACCAAAAAGGACGCATGCTCAGTAGCAAATATGTCACGGAATTGCTCGGTCTGGTAAAACTAGCGTTCGTATTGAAGCTAGCACATTTGTCACGCTGCTGAATCTTTGATCTTTTTAATACAGCGCAATTTTTTTTTAATCGTGCTCGAAGAATGAGGTTGCCTTGCTGCTTATATTCACGCAGAGTCATCACAAACGTTTTTCTTCATCATTAATTTGTGAAATTATATATATATATATATATATATATATATATAAAGCACAGACTGAACCGCAGAAAACGAGCGAATTAAGCTGAAGTCTGAAAAGCGCAAATCGTCTCTAAGCAAACGTCTACTACCGTGACATAAACCCGAGATTAGCAGACAGAGCCCAAAGGGTGTCGTTTTGGATCTTGAGCTTCCTTTTTCTAGTCCCGTCGTACGTGCTGTACGTCATCGTGTGAACTGCCGGACTTTTAGAGTGATCGTGTGGTGGTCAAGTCCGTTCGCTTTAAAGTTGCACTGTGTAAAAAAGCAGACATGCTTCTTTTTTATGTAGTGTATCTCAATGCAGCATTATAGTGGGAACAGGGCACATACAAACCAATCATTTTTATTTTTATTTTTCCCTATGTGACCTTGCATTAAGCCTGTATTGATCTATGCAGATCAGCACAGCTCAACTGATGTGCCATGAAGAAAACCTTACACTGCTCATTGCAACACACTGTGAATGAAGTGTCTTTTTATGGCATTTCAATAAAGTAAAAAAAAAGGTTGTCGGAGCCCAGAGACTATTGGTGATCTAAAACTTCTTAGTTGTGGCTGGACTGGTTAATGCAATATGTTACATGCACGTTGGAATTCTGTGTATTCTTATTTTTTTTTAAACCTGTGTGTCTTTCTCTGCAGCCCATTCCTGTGTTTTTGACTCTACACAATGCAGCCGAAGCTGTGACATATGGCGTTCAGAGAGCGTTCTTCAGAGAGGTGGGATATCCTGAAAGTTTTAAAGTGATACTAAAGTCTTGTGTTTTTGTCATTTTAAGGAAAAAAAAAAAAAAAAAAAACACTACTCCTGAGTAGTGTCTTTTTTTTTTCTGCTGCACACAAAAGGTTTTTATCTTAATGTATAGAATGCATTAGGATAAAAAAAAAAAAAATCGGCCTTTTTTTACAATCGATTCCTTAAAGCGGTAATTAAATATATGTAATATATTGCAGTTTATCAATCCTTAAATAATCCTTGCCGCTTTTATTCTTGGTTATTTATTTATCTTTTTCTTTTCTCCCAAAGGGTATCTATAGTTATGATCTGGCACGTGCTTCAGCCTGTCTGCGGTAGGCAGGAGCAAACACTACATACACGTTCTTCTCTCAGTAAAGTGGCATTGCTTGTGCTGTTGCCACTGTTTTATAACACCTTGTTCACACCTCCTCCAGTTTTTCAGTAATGCATGTATTAAAAATTCCCCCAAATTCACAGTTTTTTCAGCATTGATGCTGTGTTGTGCTCATCTGTGCATTCAGCTCTCACTATCAGGCTCACTCCATGCAGCAATTTAACCACTTCAGCCCCTTGCACGGTCGTGCGACGCGGCTCCCAAACAAAATTGGCGTCCTTTTTTTCCCACAAATAGCGCTTTCTTTTGGTGGTATTTGATCGCCCCTGCGGTTTTTATTTTTTGCGCTATAAGCAAAAATAGAGCGACAATTTTGAAAAAATGCAATATTTTTTACTTTTTGCTATAATAAATATCCCCAAAAAATATATAAAAAAACATGTTTTTTCCTCAGTTTCGGCGGATACGTATTCTTCTACATATTTTTGGTAAAAAAAATCGCAATTAGCGATTATTGATTGGTTTGCGCAAAAGTTATAGCGTTTACAAAATAGGGGATAGTTTTATAGCATTTTTATTAATATTTTTTTTTTACTAGTAATGGCGGCGATCAGCGATTTTTATTGTGACTGCGACATTATGGCGGACACATCAGACATTTTTGACACATTTTTGGGACATTTGTCATTTATACAGAAATCAGTGCTATTTAAATAGCACTGATTCCTATGTAAATGACAGTTGTAGTGAAGGGGTTAACCACTAGGGGGCGGGGAGGAGTCAGTGTGACGTGTGTGTTTTTTTTACAGTAGGGGGGCGTGGCTGTACGTCTGACGTCATTGATCGGCGTTCCCGATGACAGGGAACCGCCGATCACTGACAGTCAGTGTAGGAAGCGCGGGGAGAGGTTTGTTTACACAAACCTCTCCCCGTTCTTCAGCTCCGTAACCCGATCGCGGGACACCAGCGGCGATCGGGTCCGCTGGTCCCGCGGCCGGGGTCACGGAGCTCCCGACTGGGTCGCGAGCGCGACCCACAGGCAGGCACACGCACGATCACGTACAGGTACGTGATTTTGCCTGCCTGTGCCATTTTGCCGACGTATATCGGCGTTAGGCGCTCAGGAAGCGGTTAATCGCGTGTTACAAAGAGTGCCGCGTTATCTTTTTAGGGGCACCGTGCTAAAATTACACTATAAAGGTACATTTCCACGTTTGCAGTCAAATTGGGATAACACCCACGTCTGTATGTTAGATTGTCCTGTTCACTTGTACAAAATGTAAAAAGTGCTGCCCATCTTTTTACTTGCTTAACCACCTCAATACCGTGCACTTACACCCCCTTCCTGCATAGGCCATTTTTTCAGCTTTCAGCGCTGTCACACTTTGAATGACAATTGCGTGGTCATGCTACACTGTAACCATGTGAAATTGTTATCATTTTCTTCACACAAATAGCGCTTTCTTTTGGTGGTATTTAATCACTCCTGTTTTTTTTTTTTGGGTTTCTGTCAGTAATTTTTCTCCTTCACTGATGGTTGCTGATGAGGTGGCACTTACGGGCACTGATGAGGAGGCACGAATATGCCGCACTTATGGGCACTGATATGTGGCAATAATAAACGCTGATAGGATGGGCAAAGGCGACACTGATGGGCATTGATGGGCAGCAGTGATGAGCATTGATGGGCAGCACTGAATACATAAGTATTCACAGCCTTTGCTCAATACTTTGTTGAATCACCTTTTGGCACCAATTACAGCCTCAAGTCATTTTGAATATGAAGCTTGGCATTCCCATTTTTGGGCAGTTTCTCCCATTCTTCTTTGCAGGACCTCTCAAGCTCCATCAGGTTGGATGGGGAGTGTTGGTGCACAGCCATTTTCCGATCTCTACAGAGATCTTCAATCGGGTTCAGGTCTGGGCTATGGCTGGGCCACTCAAAGACATTCACAGAGTTGTCGTGTAGCGACTCCTTTGTTATATTGGTAGTGTGCTTAGGGTCGTTGTCCAGTTGGAAGATGAACCTTCACCCCAGTCTGAGGGCCATAGCACTCTGGAGAAGGTTTTCATCAAGGATGTCTCTGTACATTGCTGCATTCATCTTTCCCTCAATCCTACCTAATCTCCCAGTTCCTGCTGCTAAAATACATCCCCACAGCATAATGCTGCCAACACCATGCTTCACAGTAGTGATGGTATTGGCCAGGTGATGAGCGTGCCTGGTTTCCTCCAGACATGACACTTGCCATTCAGGCCAAAGAGTTCAATCTTTGGTTCATCAGAGCAGAGAATTTTGTTTCTCATGGTCTGAGAGTCCTTCAGGTGGGCTGTCAATGTGCCTTTTACTGAGGAGTGGTTTCCGTCTGGTCACTGTGCCATATAGGCCTGATTTGGTGGAGTGCTGCAGAGATGGTTGTTCTTCTGGAAGGTCCTCCTCTATCCACAGAGAAACACTGGAGCTCTGTCAGAGTGATCATCGGGTTCTTGGTCACCTCCCTGACTAAAGCCCTTCTTCCCTGATCTCTCAGTTTGGTCGGGAGGACCGCTCTAGGAAGAGTCCTGGTGGTTCAAACTTCTTCCATTTACGGATGTTGGAGGCCACTGTGCTCATTGGGACCTTCAATGCTGCAGATTTTTTTCTGTACCCTTTCCCCAGATCTGTGCCTCAATACAACCCTGTCTCGGAAGTCTACAGTTTCTTAACCTTCATGGCTTGGTTTCTGCTCTGACATGCACTGTTAACTGTGGGACCTTATATAGACAGACAGGTGTGTACCTTTCTGAATCGTGTCCAATCAACTGAATTTTACCATAGGTGGACTTTAATCAAGTTGTAGAAACATTTCAAGGATGATCAGTGGAAACAGGATGCACCTGAGCTCAATTTTGAGTGTCATGCAAAGGCTGTAAATACTTATGTACGTGTGATTTATTTATTTTTTATTTTTTCCAATTTTATTTTTAAGAAATGTATAAATATTTCAAACAAACTTCTTTCATGTTTTTTTTATAGGGTATTGTTCGTAGAATTTTGAGGAAAACTATTTAATCTAATCTATTTTGGACTAAAGCTGTAACCTAACAAAATGTGGAAAAAGTGAAGCGCTGTGAATACTTTCTGGATGCACTGTATATTTTAAAGATTATATCTAGGCAAAGTTAGCTTTTCAGATTCCAGGCAAGTCACTAACATCCTGTTAGACTCGTTCATTACCTGGTACAATTATTGGCGTACTGTTGACAGCTCAGTCCTTCATGTTTATACAGTGCTTAAAAGCTCCATTTAGATTTTGCATATCTGCTGTTCTGTAATCTACTCTTTGATCGAATTTGGATTTTGTGTAAAGGGTTGGTTATATGGCAAACTTGTCTGTTATTTTTAAACAATATTCATCTTTTTATTTGTAGCAAAGCTCTTATACAAGAACCTGCAGGTAAGAAATAAAATGTGTCTTTTAACTTATGTTGGGTGTGTTGTGTTTGTATTTGAAAGGATAGCTGTACTTCTGCAATGACTTTACACATGTGTGCAGACCAGGACTTAGAACAAAGAACACATCAGGGATCCTGCAAGGTTTGCATTCTGCCCTCCATAGTGGGACTGGCTGAAATCCTATGGGACAGGAGGGAGCAGGGCTTAGCTAAACTTGTGCAGGGGCTGCTTTCTGCATTCCTTATTGTTCTCCGCCATGGTCTGCAGACATGGTGCTCTCTACACTGTACACTTCAGACAGGCTGAAAGTATACAAAACATTGTTTACATTGTCGTCATCCTATTCTGACAGTTCTTGAAGTATATAAAACCTAGTGTAGTCACTTTCAGCTCCAGGCCTTGAGTCCTGCTGAAACACATATATACTCCTTGTTCTTGTAGATAGATATTCAACTATCAGATCTGCAGTTAAGTATACAAAAACTCTACAATTTCAGCCTTGCTTTTCAAGTTTAGGTTGTTACAGATTACATTTCATTTTTCAGTGTAATGCTTTTACTGATCTCAGCGGGGTGTCTTCCATTACATGACTCTCAGGTATGTTTGTTTGTTTTTTCTCTACCTGTAGTTACTTTTGTTCTATAAGCCGATAATTGTCTCATTAGAACTTTCTCTTGTAAAAGTGTACATGTTGAACCAAGAGAAAGTGTATGAGTGTTTAGAAAAAACAATGAATGAATGCATGTTATACTTACTTTCTGTAGGCTGGACATAGCAGGGAAAGGTACGGAGCTTAGCAAGAGTATGTTGCAGCTTCAAATCTCAAGAGCGCCTGTAAATTTAGTAAGATGTCAGGCATTAATTGAGTTTTTGCTAGACTTGTATGAATGAAGTGTCACACTCTGTTCAAGGTAAGATTTCTAAAATATAGATCTCTTATGCCACGTACACACGGTCGGAATTCTCGGCGGAAAAAGCTCTGATGGTTTTCCCGTCGGAATTCCGACGGAATTTCGCTCAAACTGTCTTGCCTACACACGGTCACACCAAATTCCGACGGTCAGTAACACAGCGGCATAAAACAAGTTCGACAGCACTATAAAAGGGAAGTTTAATGCTTCCGAGCATGCGTCGGAATTTTGCGTGTCGGAATTGCATACACACGATCGGAAAATCCGATAGAAAGGTTTTCCGTCGGAAAAATTGAGAACAGGTTCTCAATCCAAAGTCCGTCGGAAATTCCGACAGAAAAAGACCGATGGCCATACACACGGTCGGAAAATCCGTTGAAGAGCTCCCATCGGACTGTTTCCATCGGAAATTCCGACCGTGTGTACGCGGCATAACAGTACATAAGAAAAAAGAAAGAAAAACCTGTGCTAATAAAGATATCGTGACCAAATAATACATCAATTATCCGAGCAGCAACTTTCCTGTAAGATATAGACACAATCGCATAATAATCAAATTCATTTACAGAGTCACTCTGAATGAATGATTATCCATATATAACAAACCATAAATTATCTAAAAATTAAAAAGTCCAAAATGGTGAAATAATTTTCAGGGGGAGAGTGTTCTTGTCAGCGCATTGGCATCGCCACCATCCACCACCTGGAATGTGTGATCGTTTGAAACGCCACCACCAATACAGACAAAATGCTCGCTTACCAGCTCACACAGCCCTATTACGGAAAGGTCATTGACACTTGTGACTACACACCCAGCCAGGGCCTTTGGTGCCATCTGAGGATCCTCTCAAAACATGGATGGAGCTACCACAATTCAGATGGGTATGGAATTGTACACATAGAGAATGTTTGCAGACCTATGAAAATACTGTCTGCTTCAAACGATCACACATTCCAGGTGGATGATGGTGGCAATGCTGATGCACTGACAAAGAACACTCACACCTTGAAAAATGATTTCACTTTTTTGGATTTTTATATCATTTATGGTTTTTTGTACCGGTATGTATATTATACATACATACATACACATAATAAATTATATATATAAATTATTTTCATTCAGTGTGACTCTGTAAATGCTTTAGATTTCTAACCGTGCATTGAAGTTTCCAAGCAAGTGGTGGCTTTGCTTTACCTCCCACAAAATTTTAATGATCACTTAGCAATTAACATTTTTAAGATACATGGTCAGTGTGTTGGCTATTTCTTGTAATCAAGCTTTATTATGGTGTCACGGTAAGCCCAACACCTCAGCATTGGGACGTATGGGTGAGATGCTGGATGGATTGAGTGATTTTCTTGCTCCAAAGGGTGTCTGCAACACAGTGAAGTGGCCATCCCCTTTATTTACATTATATGTCTGGAGGCCACATCAGGCTACTGAAACACAGATTTTTTAACTATTTTATATATAAGGTAATTTTGCAAACTGAATAACTGGAATTAGGAAACAAAAGGTTAACAGTAGAGCCTTCCTTTTACATTAGAACAAAAGAAAAACGTTTTTTCTTTTTGTATAGAGTAAGGGAGGGTTATTTGTGATCTGTGTTCCATTGGGGAGATTTCCCTTCACTTCCTGGCCCTTAACCAACACGGGAAGCGAGAGGAAATCCCTCCAAAGTGAGGAAATCCTGGGATGTCACCAGAACTAGTGTCCTCATTGGAAGATTTCCTCTGTATTCCAGGTCTGACTAACCAAAATTTTGTGATTTTCTTTAACTTTCAATGATAATGGTAAACTGGACAAATAGAGAGGGTAAATATCCCTAGTGGGGGAACAGAGAGCAATAAAGAGCTGACAATCTAATCCCTCTCCACTCTTTTCAAAACTAAAAAAAAAAGAAAAAAATATTAATAAAGTTTTGCCTTTAGTTACACTTTAAGACACACAAGTTAAAAAAATGCATTCCTATGGAAAAAACTAATGACAACGGATGATCATCTATTTTTATCCCTTTTTAATCCGTCAATATCAGGTTTTTTTTTTCAACGGATGAAAGCCCTATTTTTTCATCCGTTGAAAAAAACGGATATAAACGGATGAACGTTCCGTTTTTGCATGAAAAAAACTGATGTAAACTTCATCCGTTTTTTCTTTGAAAATTTTTTATTAAACTGATCAAACAAACAGTCCGCATGTGTGAAAGGGGCCTTATCCTGTCACACTAACAAAAATGTCCCGGCTGTAAGCAACAAAACAATGTCCTAGAAACAAAAACTATAAACATAACAAGTAATAAACATCATTAAAGTTATCTAGTATGATCAACCTTGGTAATCTAATCAGCTGCTATATTGGACTGGTTTCATTCTGGTAAATTAAACTGGGAAACGTGTATTGATGTTTTAAAAACACGACTTTATTATGAAGTTGTCCCTATAGATTACTCATTGGTTGTCACTGTAAAGATTCTCAATTCTGTGGTCACTAAAATGGTTATCTCTTTGCTTTATTTTTACCTTTAACTACCTCTGTGTTCTTGCATTCGCTGTGCTGGCAGATGGCCGTCTTAATGCACCTCGTGCTACTACAGATTACCTTTCCACAAAGATCCCTGAGATGGAGATTGTATATTTTCCACTGTACTTAATGGATTCAGTGTGCAGGGGACCGGTTTTCTTTTCTTTTTTTTTTAATGGCGCCCACAAATCATATTTCAGAGTGAGCCATCTGTATTTTATTCATCCTAGCCAAGAAACTTTAATCAAGTAATGTGTATAGGCACCACTTATAATAATGCTCTGTGCAAAACCAACGCACAGGGCAGGTAAGTCTAACATGTTTGTTATTTATAATAATAAAAAAAACAAGACTTTAGTATCACTTTAAAGTGGCTGTTAACCCACTTTGCCAACTTTACATAATCCTTCTGGTTTTATAAAAAAAAAAAAAAAAGCCTCCTTTTACCGTATTTCAGAGCGGTTCCCCGCGATCATGTGAACTGCTGGCTCTCTCCTCTGCCTGGCTGACAGATGCAGCAGGCAGGGCCGAGGAGGTGAGAGAGAGCCGGCCGGTCACGTGATTGTGGAGAACTGCTCTGAAATACGGTAAAAGGAGGCATTTTAAAAAAAAAAACAGACCGGAGCTCCTGTCATTAGGGAACAAGGAGGATTATGTAAGATTTTAAGTTATGAGAGCCGCAGGAGTTGCGGGGGTGGGCACTGTCACAGGAGCCGACAGGCAAGGAGGGTGGGGGAGAGGAAGACAGAGGAGAGAGAGAACATAAACTAACCATGGTATCGGGGCTCAGCAGCTATGCTAAACAGTGGTCAGCTTACAGGGGGAGGGCAGAACCAGGCAGGATCAGCAAAGGTATTACAGGTGTTACAGGGAGCCAAATTACACAGCGCAAGCACTGTGCTGTATTACATATTTTAAAGGGACAGGATTATTTTTTTTTCTTTTTAGGTTAACAAACGCTTTAAGAATTAACCCTTTCACTGCCACCGTGGCATGGGGTATTTCACACAATGCGGTGGCTGCAGCCACCAGGATTGTGTGTGAAACTGACAGGCTGACTCCTGCTCCGCTGCCGCCCGATCGCTCACACACCCCCGGTACCGGCGCCCCGCCATGCTCACTGGGCTCCGATTGCCCATTGGTGGGCCCGAAATGTCCATGGTGGGTGCCGACGGGTAGATGGGAAGGAGAAGAGCAGACACACGTCCGCTCTCTTCCTCTTCTTGTGTCATTTCCGGGTCACGTTCTCGTGTCCCCGGCTCGCTTTGCCAGTGTGGGATGTTTCGCAATGTGATCTGCATTGCAAAACATTCAGTGGAATACAGGGGAGACATGCAGGGTCTTTTAGACAATAAAGAGAACCTTCCACCTAAAAATCATCACATAGGGGACTGTTGCAGGAGCTGGGTGGTGCACCCAGCGGTATGTAAGTTTTTAGTGCATGGAGACCCCAGACAAATGTTCTTATTTTAAATTGTAAACCTAGTTGGCATCTGCGTCGGCTTTGCCCGGATAGGGGTGAATCTCCAGAATGCAAGAAGTCTGTGTTCTGGGCATTAATCTCTGGGCACATAATGCTGTAAATATACAACAGTGTTAAACAACCAGTGTGCATGGAGCCTTGTACAACCCCAGACAAATGTTCTTATTTTAAATTGTAAACCTAGTTGGCATCTGCGTCGGCTTTGCCCGGATAGTCCCAGTTTTTTAAATATTGCTCTGGCATTGGTGTATCCAAGACCGTGTTCTGGGATGGTGGATGAGGTTCCGGACCAGCAGGAATAGCAGGAAGTGACTTTCACTATGCACAAGCAATTATCATGGCACAACCACTACTACACACAAACCTCACTGATAGCCTACCTCTGTTGTGCGGGTGCATTATTGTGGACACTGCTTTTTTTTTCTCTTAGGGCAGTTCACACCACAATTTCTGCATTCCAGATGTGTGTTTTTATGTTCCGTTACAGTACATTATTCCCCTATTATTTTCTTCATCTTAATTTAGAAGGTGTGCATTCCGGTGCGTTGTTCCCCTCTTATTTTCCTCATCTCTATTTAAAAGTGCATTCTGGTGTGTTTTTGATGCATTTTGCACTTTCCAGATGCGTTCCATACAGAACAAATGCAGCAGGTTCTACTTTGACTGCTTTTGAACACACTAACGAACGCATGTGCATGCTCAGAATACAATAAGCAATAGGGGAGATTTCTTCATCCGTTTGTATTTTGCATTGTAAAGCCACACACACGATCGGACTTCAAACTAATTTTACGTGGATTTCTGTCCAAAGGGCGTTGGCTGATTGGCGTTTCACCAAATCACGTGTTTTTTCAGCTCTTTAACGCCACCCTTTGGTCAACTTCTGTATTGTTGTCTGATCTTTTGCATTGGTTCTGAGCATGCGTGTTTGTACTATGGACTTGTGTACACACGATAGGATTTTGCACCATAGGGCTTTTGTTGCCGGAAAGCTTGTCTGTTTGCACAGCCAACATTTGTCCGATGACAATCGAAAAAGTTTGTCCGATGGAGCGTACACACAGTCGGATGTTGTCTTAAAACAAGTAATTTGCATGTTTGTTGTCAAAGTCAGATCGTGTGTATGGGCCTTTAGAAGCACAATTATTATGTGACACTGCAAATCAGGATACAGAACCTATATAATGAGCAAATGTCATTGTCTTGTATACACAAAAACTAAAGCCCCATACACACTATTAGATTTTCTGCAGATTTTCCAAAACCATATAATATGAGATCAAACCTTAAGAGTTTTTAAATTTGTATGCAATCAGGCAGGCCCTTGCACTACATGGTTTTGGTAAATCTAAAGACAAAAATCTGCAGAAAATCTAATAGTGTGTATGGGGTCTAACTGTACACAGAAACAAGGCTTTTTAAACATTGACACATATTTATAAGATTATTTCTATCAAGATGATTTATTTTAAGAATGATTTACTTTTTTCATGTATATCTAAAAGTTTGATGGGCTACGCGTTCTCTCTAAAGCAAACATATAAGGCCATGCAAAGACGACAGACAACAGAGGATCTTCATTTTGGCTTTGCATTTTTTTACCTATAATAAGTGCTGTCATACAGTGTGCAATGATTTTGAACTGGTAGATCATTCAGTGGATTTCCTTTTGAGAATCCAGAAGCTTTGCTCATTGCCCTGGATGATTAATACCCATACATGATGACATAAAATTGGTTCACCTCTGCTCCTACTCTGTATATAGTAGCTGAACTGTAATGATAGGAAAAGGGGAACAGTTTCAACTCCCCTTTTCCTCATGGGAGAGCGGTAGGGACAGGCAGTTTCAAGTTCCCCTAGGGGCTCAGGTCCCCTGGGGGAATCTAGCTGGCTCACGTGTCTTGGGAGAGGAATACAGGTGACCTCTCCTGAGGCTCGTGGTTTAGCCCGGGAAAATCCAGTTTAAACTGGCCTAGCTGGCCCCCATAGGGGCTATAAAAAGGGGGTTCCGTCCAGTCAGGCTCAATTCGCCTCAGAAGACTAAGCTGTGGTGTTCTAGGGTTCACTCCCATTGAGCAAACAGTGTCTTCTGAGGCCAGAAGATGAGTCTGCTGAGACGGCTTATCGAACGGGCAGGAGAAGATGGCGGTGAAGATTGGATTCGGCAGTGCCTTGACTTACCGAGGACTTCGCGTCAAGAGGCTCCGGTGGGAGCCGCAACTGCCGCCGCTGAAGCCTGGGGTCCAGTGACCGACATCGAAATGTCGGCTGAAGTACCGTCCCGCCATTCGCCCGTGCCCCGTTTGGAGGAAGAGCACACAGAGCCGCAAGAAGAATTCCCGTGTCAAAGGCGAAGAAGAGGAGGCGCCGCCGCTGATGTAAGTAACTCAGCCAGGAGAAGGCGTACCCCGCGCCGCAGGTTTTCCCCTTCACCACCTCGAGCGGAGTCAGCTAGACGGCAGGCAGGGCTTCCCAGAGCCGGGGCGGAGCTACAGGTCGAATGTCTAGGGGAGCGGTGAGAGCCGGGTGCAGCAGCGTAGGGAGAAGAGGATCAGTTTCGTCCGCGGCGGGCGCACCTACAGGCGAAGTGTCGAATAGCGTAGCCAGGAACGAATTTTTCGACGGAAGGTCGATCCGACCACATCACAACACAGCATCTACACGACAACATCCCACAGCATTTCAGTCAGGGTCTGTCACAGGCATGGCTATTGGCCCAGCTCCCATGGCTTCAACTGGCATGGGGAATGAGGAAGATTCCAATTAAATATTCCGTCAACTAACTCTAGTGGGGTTGGTGAGTTACCTATTAATATTACTAATAATATTTCTGAGCTTTTGCAAAAATTAATTCAGGAAAGTACATACACTAGGTGCCTCTGCTCAACCTACAGCTAATAATGCAGCGTTGGGGATATGGGCGCCATCTAGTGGTTTTACTACTGATCACATATCAAGTTTGAATAATGATACATTAAATAATTCTTTTGCATATCAGTCGGCAAGATCTCAAAATTTACCCGAAACATGTTTAAAAGAGTCTATTCCTTGTGAAAGCTCTCCGTTAGGTTTCCATCTATCTATGACAATAAAAGAAAAAATTTGGAAGGGTGAATTTTTGGATCTTTTATCTTTGCTTCCTTCTGCAAAAGAATTTATTAGTAGAACTGACAAAAAAGACGACGAGGATAGACGTAGGCCTGTGTCCAGGTCTTTCAAAAACTGGTTGCAGGCTTATTGTATATTTTCTGGCATCTTATGTGAAAAATTTCCTGAGAAAAGTTCTGGACTTTTTCAGCATTTAGACATTATATTGGAAGCGTTTAAGAATTTCGGAGGTACGGCTTGGTATACGTATGATGAGGCCTTTCGTCAAAAATTGTCTGTTTACCCGACTTTGAAGTGGGGAGTAAAAGACGTGAGCCTCTGGCTCAATCTTTTTCTTCCCCAAAGGGCATATTCCAGGCAGCCTCAGACTTCTCAAAACGCAGCCAACAATACCGGATACAAGAAAGTATTTGTTTCAACTTCAACGATTCTCAGTGCAGATGGCCAAACTCCTGCAAATATAGACACAAATGCACATTTTGTTCCGGAGCACATTCGGTATCTAAATGTTTTAAGAAAATGTCCTCGGTTAATCAACAAGCAGGATCTTTTCAAAAAGGCTTCAACGCCAGTGAAGCTGGTAAACATGCTACCGTGGCTCAGGGCTTACCCAGACAAGTTGAAGGCCCAGCTCCTCATTGAAGGTTTTGATGAAGGGTTTTTGCTTCCTAAATATTTGGGTACAGGTTGTACCATGGTAAACAATTTGAAATCTATAGACCAATTTCCAGAAATAGTAGAAGAAAAGATTTTTAAGGAACTTTCGGCAGGAAGAATAGCAGGCCCATTTTTCTCTCCTCCATTTTCTAATTTTAGAATTTCCCCTTTGGGTATTGTCCCCAAAAAAGAAAGAAATTCTTTCAGGCTTATTCATCACCTATCCTTCCCAAAGGGTCAATCATTGAATGACCAAATTGAGGACAGCCTTTCTTCGGTTACTTATGCTTCTTTTGAAGATGCGCTAAAGAAGCTTAAGTATCTGGGAAAGGGCGCATTTTTGGCAAAAGCTGATATTCAATCAGCTTTCCGTCTTCTTCCTATACATCCCTCTTGTTTTAATTCACTAGGTTTTTTCTTTCAAAATAAATTCTATTTTGACAAATGTTTACCAATGGGTTGTTCCCTGTCCTGCTTTTATTTTATTTTGAAACCTTTTCTTCATTTTTGGAATGGGTGGTAGTCTCTTTATCCGGTTCTGAGTTGATCATTCATTATCTAGATGATTTTTTGTTTTTAGGCCCCCCTTCCTCCCCTGTCTGTTCAAATTTATTAGACACATTTTTTAATATTTGTCATCACTTCAATGTTCCTCTGGCTGTTGACAAAACGGCCGGGCCTTCAACTTGTTTGGATTTTCTGGGTATTACTATCGATACAGAGTTAATGGAATTTCGTCTCCCGGAAGAAAAGGTAACGAAACTTAGAGTACAGTTACTGTTTATTATTCGCAAAAAGAAGGTTTGTTTGAAGGACATGCAATCCTTATTAGGTCTGTTGGCTTTTGCTTCAAGGATCATGCCCATTGGCAAGATTTTTTCCAGAAGACTTTATCATTCCATCTCGGGTTTTAAATCTCCTTTCTCTCATATCAGGATTACTCATGATATGCGAGAGGATCTTTTGGTATGGTTACAGTTGTTACAACATTTCAATGGTCGAGCCTTATGGCAGGATGAATTCATTCTGGATAAAGAGTTTTTCTTTCTACTGACTCGGCGGGATCATGTGGTTTTGCTGCAATTTGGCAATCACATTGGTGTGCGGACGTGTGGAACCCGAGATGGATAAGATTAGGTTATACAAAGAATATAGTTTTGCTAGAATTATTCCCTTTTATAGTTGCTTTGGAACTTTGGGCCCCTTATTTTCAAAAAAAAAAAAAAAAAAAAAAAATTTTAGTCCGGACTGATAATAAGGGAGTCATGTATGCAATTAATTGTTTAACGTCTAAGTCTATGCCAGTCATTGTCTTGTTGCGCCACATGATTTTTCAATGTTTGCATTGGACTATCTGGTTAAAAGTGATTCATGTGGCGGGAAAAGACAATGATGTGGCGGACGCATTGTCTCGCCTGCAGATGGATCGTTTCTTTCAACTGTTCCCGTCCGCGGACCAAGTAAGGTACCTTGTCCACACGAATTGTGGGACCTTTTTTGAAACCTATTGCTGATTCGATTCGGAATTCTTTGGCCCCTTCGACCTGGGCTGGATATCAATCGGCCTGGTTGCTTTGGGTTGCCTTTTTAAATTCGATCAATGCTCCTATGAGTGTTTTTTCGGAAGGTTTAGTATTGTTATTTTTGAATTTTTTGTTTCATAAGCAATATTCTTGGTCATATGTTAATAAAACCTTGGCCGGTTTGTCCTTTTTTCTCAAACTTAATAACTTGCCTTATTGTTTAGCTTATTTTTCTGTTAGGCAAGCCTTAAAAGGCTATAAGAAGGACAATTTTAAACCGGATTCCCGTTTTCCTATTACTCCGGAAGTTTTAGAAAAACTCTGTTTAGCATCGGAACAAGTCTGTTTTTCTTCCTTTGAGGCTACTTATTTAGAGCAGTTTTTCTATTACCTTTTCGCAGCACTCAGAGCTTCTGAGTTACCAACTATTCGGGCCTCGGATATTTTTGTCTCAGACACATCCTTGAGGATATTTTTAAGAAAATCTAAAACTGATCAGTTAGGTAAAGGCAGTTGGATCACGTTGCACGCAGGCCGCAACTCTTCAATCTGTCCTTTGGGTTTATTAAATAAATATCTCAGTGTCCGGCCGTCGGGTGGTCAGGGTTTGTTTTTACACGAGTCTGGCTCCCCTCTCACTAGGTATCAGTTCGTGTGCGTTTTTTAAAAAATGTTTAAAGTTTTTAAAATTGGATAAGGTTAATTTGACGTCACATTCTTTTAGAATTGGAGCAGCCACTGAGGCTTCTAGATTAGGTTTGGATGATAGTATAGTTAAGAAGGTGGGAAGATGGAAATCGAATAGTTATTTATTATATATTCGTCCTAATCTTTCTCTTTGATTCATTCCAGGTTTATGCCGAAAAGTAATTTGGATAATTGGACACTCCTACGTCTTTTGGGCACACCTGAGGGCTAAAGAGAGTTTATTCTGATAATTTAGGCTTGGATTCCGGACAATTCAAAGTTTTTTGGTCAGGAAAGAGGGGAATGTTATGGGCTGATCTGCTGGGGGAATTTACGGGTCTTTTTCTCAAATTTCCCCCACCAGATGTACTGATTGTACATCTTGGGGGAAATGACATTGGAAAACAAAAAACGTTGGACATTATTTTTAACATTAGAGACGATTTACAGAGGATTCAACTAGCTTTGCCTAACACGGTTATTGTTTTCTCTGAAATAGTGCAAAGGTTTTGTTGGCTTTCTTTTCCTTCCATGCACCCGTTGGAAAGAATAAAAAAGCGGATTAATAGAGCGGTGTCCAAATTACTTACACAGTTAGGCATTATATCATTTAGGCATATAGAATTGGAGGGTGGCATCCGTGGTTTATATAGACAGGATGAAATTCACCTGTCAGTAATCGGTTTAGATATTTTTAACGCAGACCGCAGTTCATGTGTTGAGATGGCCGCGTTAGGGGGTTTAGGGACAGGCGGTCTTGAGTCCACCTGTCTGGTGGGAAATTTATAAAGTAAGTTATTTATTTATGCAGCCTGGGCTGTATGGCTAGGTTGTTAAAAGTTATATATTTAGTTCTTGTCTGATGAATAAATATTTTTGAAACCAATAATAAACAGCCGCGGCCTATATAATCCAACACTGGTCTGCGTCTCTTTTCTTTATTATTAAGTTTGATAAGTGATGTAATAGGGTCCTGCCTGCGATCCCATGATAGGAAAAGGGGAACAGTTTCAACTCCCCTTTTCCTCATGGGAGAGCGGTAGGGACAGGCAGTTTCAAGTTCCCCTAGGGGCTCAGGTCCCCTGGGGGAATCTAGCTGGCTCACGTGTCTTGGGAGAGGAATACAGGTGACCTCTCCTGAGGCTCGTGGTTTAGCCCGGGAAAATCCAGTTTAAACTGGCCTAGCTGGCCCCCATAGGGGCTATAAAAAGGGGGTTCCGTCCAGTCAGGCTCAATTCGCCTCAGAAGACTAAGCTGTGGTGTTCCCCTCCCCCCCTCCCCTTTTGTCGCGGCTGTAATTATGTGGTGGTGTCACTTTTGCAATTATGCAAAGGCGGACTAGTTTGTTTAATCGTTATTAAAGATTTTCACAGCCTGGGCTGTATGGCTAGGCTGTTAAAAGTTATATATTGATTTTCAATTATATATTCGAAGTGTTTTGGGAAATTTATAAAGTAAGTTATTTATTTATGCAGCCTGGGCTGTATGGCTAGGTTGTTAAAAGTTATATATTTAGTTCTTGTCTGATGAATAAATATTTTTGAAACCAATAATAAACAGCCGCGGCCTATATAATCCAACACTGGTCTGCGTCTCTTTTCTTTATTATTAAGTTTGATAAGTGATGTAATAGGGTCCTGCCTGCGATCCCATGTTATTGTAGCGTGTCTAAAAATACGTCAGCTGCCCTGTTTTTAAGCGGTGTGCTCAATACGCCTTCAGTAACTAGAACAATTCACAGCTTCGCATGCTGTATCCTGGGGCAATTGTATGTGTGTCATTTTGTTAGATGTTGGTGCAGAGCAATGGGTTTATCACAGGACTGAATTTGCACAAAGCAGGCAATAGGTTGCTACAAGGCATCATAATAGTGTAATTTTATATTTAATAGCATACTTTACTTAACACAGCTTTGTAGCTAAAGTGTCTATTAGAATGGAAGGCAGCCGGTTTGCCTAATGAGCTGTATGAAGTGGTAATTATCCCAGCTGCATGTTCTGCTACTGGGGGGTCCTTTATAGAAAATCAGGCAAATTACCTTGCTGTAAATTGTCTGTTTAAATATTAGCTTAAACGATACCGTGCAGATTTACACTAATAAGAGCATTGTAAGCACTGTGATTTATTGGCATAAATTGTTATTATTGTGCCAGTAATTTCGTTATGTTCAAAGTATAAGAAAAAATAACATTTACACGCTCATGAACTTTATTTGGCATCCCAGTCTTGGTCCGTAGGGTTTAAAGTTGGCCCACGAGGCAAGCAGCCAAACACACTATACTAAATATATACACACATATACATACAGTATGTGTGTGTGTGTATATATATATATATATATATATATATATATATATATATATATATATATATATATATATATAGTAACCTGGGGGACAGGTAGCAGGTACAAAGCTCCCTGGGATGAGCTGTTTATTTAGGCACAGATACCAAATCCACTTGAGGTAGTGAAAACAGTGCTGGGTTTATTTGATTTAAATACAAGTCCATACACAGGTGCTGCACAGTCTTCCAGAAAACATATCAGAACAGAAATAACAAAACAAAAGTCCTAGCCGTGTCTCGGCTCTAACTATACCATACACAGTCCCTCACTACCAGGCTGAGCAAGCCTACCGCTTGTCAGTTTCTGTATAGAGTATTAAAGCGTTTTACCAACCTTTAGCTCCTCACAAACCATCCATGTCTGTGTGTCCCAGGCAGAGAGCAAAGGCTGTCTGCTCAGGTGAGCTTAAATTAGCCTGGGGAAGAGTACTAAGATCCGAACTGGATCTTATATCGGAGACCTCTGAATGTGTATGAGAGGAGCCTGGGAGACGTATAAATCCCGAACAAGACTTCTCCTGGCTCTCTCTGGGACGCTCTGCTACTATATATATATATATATATATATATATATATATATATATATATATATATATATATATATATATATATAATATAAAATTAATATTGTGACAGTAGGAGAGGCTGTCAAGGTAAAATATATAATTTGGGGGACACAGGGTATGCACATTTGCTTGGTGCAAGGCTACAGAGCATAAATGTGGACTGGAGAAAACTGTTTTCACTGCTTTCTCCAGGTTTTGGTATTTCGTCATGGGGCTCTGTAGTTTGTAGATTCCATAGTGTCTTGGGTGGGACGGGATCTTCAACCCTGTGTCCAGACTTTGTAGATTACCAGCAGGGTGTGTGCTCAGGTGAGCACAGCACTTATAATGAGGGTATGGGAAGACCTCATGGCTCCCAGTTGGAGACTGCTCCACACTCCGACAGACAGGAGGTCTCCAGGAGTCAGAGAGGTTGCAGGAGGCAGCCAGAATGTGTGATTGCAAGAGGCAGTGCAACAGCCCGATGACTAAGGCCAGAGCGGAGCTGTGGGCGCTAAAGTAAAGCCATCCACATAGAGGAATCCTGTGGTCTGTGTGACCAGGATAAAGAGCAGAGGTACTGCTAAAGAGAGCCATGTGGGCTAGCATTTTCTGTTGTGTCTATTTGCTGGCGAAGAACCCCTGTGTTGGAAACCTTTTATGTTACAGACTTTTATTTGCCTTTTTAATAAAAATGGGCTACCATTCCCTTAAATATAGTTCTTGAATCACTGGCAAACGCAGTTTTTCCCAAAGGTGTTCTATCAGGTTGAGGTCATGACTCTGTGCAGGCCAGTCAAGTTCCTCCACCCCAAACTCGCTCATCCATGTCTTTATGGACCTTGCTTTTTGCACTGGTACGTAGTCACGTTGGAACAGGAAGGGGCCATCCCCATTCCCACAAATTTGGGAGCATGACATTGTCCAAAATGTCTTGGTATACTCACGCCTTAAGAGTTCCCTTCACTGGTAGTAAGCCCAACTCCTGAAAAACAACCCCACACCATAATTCTCCCCTACACCAAATGATTTGGACCAGTGCAAGGTCCATAAGGACATGGATGAGTGATTTTGTGGTGGAAGAACTTTACTGGCCTGCACAGAGTCCTGACCTCAACCCGACAGAACACCTTTGGATGAATTAGATCGGAGACTGCGAGCCAGGCCTTCTCGTCCATATCAGTGCCTGACCTCACAAATGCGCTTCTGGAAGAATGGTCAAACATTCCCATAGACACACTCCTAAACCTTGTGGACAGCCTTCCCAGAAGAGATGAAGCTGTCATAGCTGCAAAGAGTGGGCCAACTTAATATTGAACCCTACAGACTAAGACTACTGGGATGCCATTAAAGTTTGTAAAGGCAGGTGTCCCAATATTTTTGACAATATAGTGTACATCAACTAAAGTAAGTACACAAAAGTGAGGCAACACCAAGTGAGAGTACGAGGAAAGGTGGATGTGAGGAGCTGAACTGGAACTTTACTGTCAGGCAGGGAGCATTTGTTGGGATTGATGACCAAACCACTAGCATAAAGTGACACCCCCCCCCCCCCCCCACGCAGAAGAATGACGATGACCTCCACTAAGATATACAACTCAAGTCAACAAAAAGAGCGCCAGATGGTCATCTTATATGTCCATAATTTATTGATAAAATTAGGACAACAGGAAGATGAAAGGTATCCAACATGTTCTGCTGGGCCAAACAAGCTCCTTTCATCAGAGTTCAAATAAATTTAAAAAACTTCCTAGAGGATATATAAAAGCAAAAAAGAAGGCGTTCCAAATTGGAGAGGGAGCTTTGATGATCAGAATTTGATAAACTTGTGCAGTGAGTTTCTCCATGCACACGTTCTATATGACCATAATTATATTCTGATCAGAATAAAATTATTCTGATTAGGACACTTTGGAGAATATTTTAGTTGAGTCCTAGTGGAAGCTTTTTTATTTTTTTTTCATTTGAGCCCTGATGAAGGGGGGTTGGTTGATCCTTAAAACATGTTGGCAGTCTTTCATCTTCCCTTCCCGTGAACCTAATTTTATCAATATTAAATAATTATGGACTACTAAGATGAATGTCTGACACTCATTTTTTGTGGATTTCACAGGAAAAGAAAATTGACAAGGAAGGACTGAAAGGGTTACGCATACCCAATGGGTGTTGCATATCAATTGTCATCTGTATGTTTTTCAGCTTTGTATTTACCGGTTTGCTTGGAATTCAGCTTTCGAAAGATTATAAATTCTCCTAAATATTGTATATACACTGTATTATCTTTGTTTTCTTTACAGTTTGATAGAGACGGTTATTTTTGGGCTGTGATTCATCTAGTTTGTTCAGGTAGGTGCACCTGGTGGCACATAACATAACGCTAAACTTGGCCGAAAGTAACTAACCATCAAAATTAAAGTGAATCTGTTCTCCATGTTAAATATTTTAATGTATAGCCTAAAAGCAGACACAGCAAGATGCATATTATCTTTTTTTAACCAGAAAAGTCTCTTCTGTGCCCCCCAATTTACTATTGGTAGGAGACTTCTGCCATTCTATCACTGAAGACCACCATCCTATATTTGCAGGTTTGTGGTCTATACCCAGTCACCCATTGTGCCCAAGTGTTTGTGAATAGATATCCTGATATAATCAGGGTTTTTGTAAAAAAAAAAAAAAAAAAAAAAAAAATATATAAATATATATCTATATATATATACTGCTATTATATATATATATATATATGGATATATATATATATATATATATAGTATATATATTTATATATATATATATTTATATATATATATATATATTATATAGATATATATACATATATAAATATTTATTAATATAATTTTTTTTTTTTTCATCTAACTAGAGAAACTGCTTTTTGAATTTTTTTTGTCTTGGGAAATTAATTAGTAGATACAATGAAAGATTTATGTATTTCAGCTATAGTATTTCAGAATAACCACAGTTACCAAATGTATATCCAACATGAATTCTAATACGTCGTAACACTTTGCAGCTTGCAATTAGTTTTTTCCATCTTATTTCATGTCACCTATAACCAAACCCTAATAATAGGGTATTGCTGGAGCTCAGTCTAGGGGCTGACTTTAAATCGGATGAAAAATGCCACTTTCAAATCGATCATACGATAATGTTATCGCTCGAACTTTTCTCGTAGAATACCAAAACAAACGATTTTTGAATAATCAGTACAGTATTCGTCCGAAAAAAATCCTAAGACCACGCATGCTCGAAAACGAAAGAATTCAATACATTACTTCTTAGTAACCTCTTCATTTTAGATATGAGACTAGCATGCAAAAAACAGACAACCATTCATCCGATGTTCTCATCGTGTGTATGATGCTTAAGAATGGTCTTTTAGCCAACCCCCTTCTTCAGATTTCACTATCCTCTTACATTAGAGTATGACTTTAAAACGTTTTTTAAATCTCCTGAAAATCCCACCTTTGACAGTTGTTAATGGAACCCAGACAACAAGTGTCACCATTGAAAGAAATCCCTCCACTATTGTTGCAGTGAATACTTTTGCATTGCTCACTTGTGTTGTACATTAAAGATAATAATACATGTTCTGCAATCTTTTTATCCAGGATGCTACAGAGTATTCCAGAAATCTCAGAAGTCAAGTTTGCTAAGGTTAGTATACATGAATAATGGTAACTAAATATAAATGTACATTAGTATGAGTTCTGTGTCTCTCAGGACTTTGTGCTATATTGAATTGGGGGCTGCTTAACAATGGAAACTAGAACTGTCTTTGTTCCTTCTCTGAGGAGCACACTTAAAAAATAAACATTCTAAAACTGTGTGGATTATACTTCAATAGTAACAAAGGATACAACACAATGGTGTGAGGAAATATATGTACTTGCCAAGGGCAGTTATGCTTTTTGCTTATTACTTTTTACATTACATAATTATGGTATGGCAAAGCACTGCATCCATACAATATATAACCCAGCATTTTTGTGACCGCCGTCTCATTTTATTTTTCTTTTTCTCAGTGACCTTGATCAACAGTATATAAACTATTTTTTCAGGTAAGTATGATCTATGTATTTTTTTTGGGTGGTGTATAATTGTTTAAGGCTGGATTCACACTATTGAGAATTGGATGCGGGTTCCCCACATCCAATAAGCAAAAGCAGGAGATTTTGACCGGCTCTCTATGGAGCCGGCTCACATATCTTCGCTGCGGCTCCGGTGCGAATTTTCACAGGAGCCCTGTTCGTCTTTTGGTCCGTTTTCAGGTCCGAATTCAGACACGGAAACGGTGAATGTGGACGCACCGGACCCCTACTGTGAGCCACATGCGAAGATAGTGTGAACCCAGCCTCACAAAAACATAAGGTGAAATAGGGAATGTTGGTGACTATTGCCTTATATACTCCATTTTTTTTAATCTATATCAATGGCTTTCACTACTGATGAGTTAAAACTTACACCATCACTACCTTAACCAACCGTGTATAAACTATTTTCTTCAGGTTAGTATAACCTATATACTATGTTTATATAATCTTTATTAACACAAACATAAACTGACTTGAGAAAACATAGTGACTTTCAAATATATTTATATTGTAAGTATTCCATATGAATGGCTTCCTCTGTTGGTGAGTCAAACCTTCTAGTTGTGTTATGGTGCCCATTGGCTGGACACATGGGTTCATCCAGAGTGTGGAATCTAAATACTAGTGGGTCTTCACTAGAGCGTCCTGTAAAGGATAATGGACTGGAACCCTAGTAGCAGCCTGCTTTCTGTTCTAAACACTGCCACCAGGTCGCGGCCCCCAAGATTCCCCACCAGAGACCACAGGGGTGACACAAATGGAGGAGCTGTGGTGTGGAGACAGTAAACAATGCCATAGTTGAGAGAGTTGTCAGGTTTAAGCAGGGGTCGAGGCAGACAGCAAGCAGAGCGCAGTCAGAGAGTCCAGGTCAGGAATAAATAGAGACAGTAGGGTAGAAGACAGGAGAGTAGTCAGGCACTTTGGGTCAGCAACAATCGGGCACTTGCAGGCTTCAATATTATAGCTCTGAGGTAACTGATAAGAGGACACGGTGCCAGCCTGTTAAATGGCTGGTGCTTAAAGAACACTCCCAGTGGCGTTTGATGCATGTTAGAAAACCAGGAGCTGAACAATAAGAAGAGTTGCAAGGAAGGATGGACTGCAACAGGCCAGAGAGAACTGGAACAAGGCTGGAAAGCAAGAGCAATGCCTAAACAGGGCTGGACAGAGATGCAACAATGCCACTACAGAATATGTTGGTGACAACAGCTTGCAGGAGGAATTGCAGTGCAAAGCAGCTGACATGCTATCAGACTTGTTGGAGGTCTCACCTGTTGCTGTGGATGAGAATGGACATCTGACTCGCCACCCGCTAGTTGGGTAAGTATTCCACATCATTTTTCACAGGTGCTTCAGGCTCAGTCTTCCTTGCATAGCAACATGGTCATGTTGGAATATCTTTTTTTTCTTTGTGCACATGCTCTTTCTGCTCTTCCACTCCAGTTCTTTATGCTGGCACAATGACAAGTTTTCGACTTGCTTAGGAAGAGAGGAGGTGTATCTGACAAGGTCAGTTACAGTGCAGTAGATATGGTCAAACTCTGGGGCCTATTGGACTGCACTGTCATATTTTAACACTCTGTACAACTGCTCCAACGTGACAATATAGGTGAACTATGAAAATGAATACTTTCAGGACAGTGTCTTTCTAAGTGAATACTTCTACAACTTCAGTCAGTTTGCCATATCGCAGAACACTTTGCAATATATAAAGTATGCTTATGGGATTTTTCAGTTTCTCAGCCAAGAAACAAATAGTCCCACTGAAAACCAACATATGGGGACAGGGCTTTTTTGGCTGTCAGATTATTATGTTAAGATATTGGGTGTCCAGGTTTCGCATTACTTTTTGCATCCAAGATAATGGATGGACATACAGTAGCTGTAAGTTCACAGTTGTGCATCATCTGTAAACTGGTTTGCCCCTTTTGAACAGCTGAAAATTGGAATATATCGTACACTTACATTTTGCCACTTTAAAACTGGCACATTTTAATAAAATAAAGTGATGATTTCGCGCTAATATGCACCAAACACTAAAAACAATATATAAATAAATATACTATCACAGTGTAAAAAATGAATATATTAACACAGTGTAAAAAATGAATAAATATATATAGTGCACTACGTGCTAAATAAATATAAAGTTAATAAAACATCAAATATCATATATATACACAGTGAATTTATAGTGAATAAAATAAAGTGCTCCGTGTGCTGATGACTTCAAATAAAATTGTGTCAAAAACAAAAATGAGCATGAGAGGTATAACTGCTCTTGGTAGGTCCCAATCAATATGTGAGAGATAGAATAAATAACTATTCTGCAGCATAAATAACTTCAGTAATACAGTCCAGATGGTGAATGATTATAACCATTAACCCAAAAAAGTCTCTAGATATAAAAAGAAATGGCAATAGTGGCATCAGTCACCTGATGAAGTCACGAGCATGTGACGCAACGCGTAGGGAGTGGCCGGACAACGATACCGGAAGTACTGTGAAACTGGCGCCAGATCGCCATTTTATGCTGTTACACCACGTCTTTGATGCAAGAGGTTTTAATTTTTGTTATTAAAGTGGTTGTTTGAGACGTACTTCACTATTGGGCTTCTTTTGTTCTACCTCACCCCCTCCCTGCTTTGGCGAGTTTTACTGCGGGATCGCGGCCGCCATTTTGGATATAGGAAGCTGGTGAAACATCCCCATTAAAGGCATCCATTCTAGGAGAGTTGAGTTGGTGGAGAGACACAGTGGAATTGGAGTGTACCCTTGTGCCCTTTGGATGCCCATGAATGTTTTCTTACAGGTGAGAGGCTAGAGAGCACGTTTAAGGATCAGGCCCTCACACATTCACCATCCCCCACTTTGGAGATTGAAGTTTTTTCCACTATTGCCATTTCTTTTTATATCTAGAGACTTTTTTGGGTTAATGGTTATAACCATTCACCATCTGGACTGTATTACTGAAGTTATTTATGCTGCAGAATAGTTATTTATTCTATCTCTCACATATTGATTGGGACAAGAGCAGTTATACCTCTCATGCTCATTTTTGTTTTTGTTTTTGACACAATTTTCTTTGTAGTCATCAGCACACGGAGCACTTTATTTTATTCACTATAAATTCACTGTGTGTGTGTATATGTATGTATGTATGTATGTGTGTGTGTGTGTGTGTGTGTGTGTGTGTGTATATATATATATATATATATATATATATATATATATATATATATATATATATATATATATATATATATATATATATATAATATTTGATGTTTTATTAACTTTATATTAGCACGTGGTGCACTATATATATTCATTTTTTACACTGTGTTAGTATATTCATTTTTTACACTGTGATAGTATATTTATTTCTATATTGTTTTTAGTGTTTGGTGCATATTAGCGCAAAATCATCACTTTATTTTATGTCATTTGTGGTATTGTGTTCAGCATTGGATTTTGCTGCTTTTTAAGAAATTTTTTCTACACGTAGCACTTTTAGCTGGCACTTCGCAGCTATTTATTGATACACTTTTTATATTGTTTACACGTGTTTTATTATATATATTGGGTTGGTGCAAAAGATCTAGTTTACTAACAGCGCGAAGGTCACCCACATCCATGGCACATTTTAATACCACACATCATCACCTTTCAGCTTATGTAATTTTGATGTTTTATGGAATTTACTTTTTTTTTTCTAAATAATTTGTTTTAGAATTGTCAGTCTCTGTATACTCTCTGCTCATTTGTCACTATTAGGGCTAGTTTTTCTGTTTTTAAATGAAAATACGGAAGTGTCTTTAAGCAGCTTGGTACAACTAAGAAGTGTCTTGAAGCTACTTTTTCTAACAACTGGAGGAAAATTCAAGGCAGAACAGATGGCATCTGAAAATATATTACATTTAATTCTCTTCTAAATCTACAGCCCGTCTACACAAGCCTAAAAAATAATGGAAACGACCTCTACTTTCAAAGGCAAAGCCAATTTATTTGTTTACTCTCTCTCACACCAATAATCACATGTCGTGACTATAATGATGCCTGACATTTCTTATCCATAGCCATAGAAAATAAAAATCTGTAATATAATCGCCCTCCTAAACATTTTTGCGAGCGCTATGTTAATACTTGCTATTCTCACTTTCTTAGTATTGATAAATTTATACATATGTCGAGTTCCCCCGAGGCAAACCCTTTCTAGCACATTCTACTATATCTACAAATGCATGTTTTCTTTTAATACTGGCTGTCTTCATTCTGGAAACTAAACAAACAGGATTGCGTTTCCCAGGCCCGGCCGCGTGGCTGCCCTCGTGCTTGTGGAGAAATAAGTTATGAGGTGATATCACAGCAGTTTAATGAATGTGCAGGGATTTCTCGCTAATACATGACAGACTGTTTGATTGCTCAGAACCGCAGGAATGTGGTAGGATTACAATAATCAGTGTAAGGAAACTGTTTAGAGTTTCCAACTGGAATTTTCTGTTTAAATTCTTTGTTCTAGACTTCAGCTAAGAGAATCCAGTTTATATAAAGGAATATGCTCCCAAAACAAGCTAGACAAGGACTGGCCTGTTGTGTCTTTAATATATATTCCACATACCCTTGCTGCTTCCATAAGGTTGCGTCACAAGAGCCTAAGGCAATTTCAGGTTGGGTTCTCCTTCTGGTAGCCTACTAGAATACAAGCATTATGGAAGCCGGGTGGGGTGGGAGGACATCTATTCATGTAGGATTGAACTCTCACATCCTCCCTTTTTTTTTTTTTTTTTCTCGTCATGTAAAAAGATATGTCTTTAAAGGATTTTTCCTTGGATACACCTTAAAATCTTTTTTTGTGCTGGTGGAAATGCATTTCTTGCTCTTTCTTTTCCAGGCATGAAGGAGTAACAGCCAGTGGGGGTTATTTAATAAAGGAAAATCCCACTTTGCACTGAAAGTGCACTTGGAAGTAAAGTCACTGTAGATCCGAGGGGGACATGCAAGGAAAATAAAAAACAGCATTTTAGCTTGCACATGATTGGATTATAAAATCAGCAGAGCTTCCACTCATTTTAGATCTGCCCCTTAGATTTAGAGTGACTGCACTTTCAAGTGCACTTGCAGTGCAAAGTGGATTTGCCTTTCGTAAATAACCCCCAGTGTGTCTTCCAGTTTACTTGCAGTTTTGAGGAAAAGGGGAAGTTACCGTATATACTTGAGTATAAGCCAAGTTTTTCAGCACATTTTTTTTTTTTGTGCTGAAAGTGCCCCCCTCGGCTTATACTAGAGTCAAGCACTTTTCTGCAGCAGAAAATTACATTTTCCGACCCGACTTTGGGGTCCTGTATCTTGGGGCCACTTGGTGCTAGGAACCCCAAATTTGGTATTCATCCCCAGTGGACCTATCACTACAACATATCCAAAGATGGGGTTTTGGCTAGCACCAAGTGACCCCCGAGATACAGGGCCCCAAATTCAGTCGACTGTGTCCATCTGCTGCAATGTCATTTCGGGACCCTTTTGGGTCCAGAGACACCAAATTTTGGCTGCAGCTAGGGGGCATTTAGGAACCCTTAACTACCAAGTTTGAAGTTTGGGGGACCTATGGCTGCAGATGGGCACAGTGAGGCATGCAGATGGGCACAGTGAGGCTGCACATGGGCAAGTGAAGCATGCAGATGGGCACAGTGAGGCTGCACATGGGCATTGTTGACCCTCTTTTCTACTTACAGTAGCTGCGCATTTCTCACTCTAGGCTTATACTTGAGTCAATACATTTTCCCAGTTGTTTGTGGTAAAATTAGGTGCCTCGGCTTATATTCGGGTCAGCTTATACTCGAGTATATACGGTAGTTAGATTAGGGGGTGGACAGGACAATGTGAGCTAATCCTTGTACATATTGGACTGCACACTCATATTCACACACATTGAGCAACTACAGTCAAAAGCAAAAGGAGGTAGTTTGTACAGTAGGCCCACAAAGCTAACATACCAGGATATCCGGGATGTATCTTTTTGCATTTTGTCCTGTATAAGATGGTAGGAAGTCTTTAATATCTTGTTCTGAGAAAACATGCATACATACATACAATGTTTGCAATTTTGTGTCTTGCAGTGTTGTCCTGTTGGCCTCTGTCTCACATCCTACTGGTAAGTGTATATAGTCAGTGCAAATATTAGTTTTGATTTTTTTTTTTGGGCTCGGTTACATTTGAAATATGCGTTTGTGTAATCCTAATGTGCAAAAGGGCCAGGACTTCTAGTGTTTACTACTTGTTACTAGAAATGACCGCTCCTCTAGACTCTTTCCCAACAATTGTGGTTTAGTTTATGATATGATGATCTGCCCTTTTCTGCTACCAGCATTCTTCATGTCCTGGCTGGTGCAAAAAATCTTAAATCGGACGTTCAACCTCTTCCACTAGTTCCCTCCACTCCACCCTTCTTGTATCCTTTATACGTATTGTGCAGTTTTTTTTTTTTTTTTCTAACCTTTTTCTTAGGCAAAAAAGTCTGGCCCCGCCTCCCCATGCACATCAGTCGCCTTGGGGCGAATGAAGTGCAAACTGCCCGCTGTGCCTCCTGAAATATGCACATCACATATACCAGGAGAAATTGACTCCCATTATAAAAAGGAGGGGGAGGCGGACCTATCGGCACGTCATTGGGAGGCCCGCCTACTGAACCAGGAAAAGCCAGCGGGCCTCTTGATGACGTCAGAAAAAATACATGGCGGAGTGGGACAGAGTTGTGGCCAGGCAGGAGAGGATCTTAGCGGGACAACACTGGATAGGTGAGTATCTGAAATGTGCAGACACCACCTTAAGGTAGGAGAGGGTGAAAAAATCTGCTTTAACTTCACATAAGAGAAAAGCAGGGCATAGGCTGCTTGAAATTCAGTTGCCTGGAGCCACTGATCAGTGTGTTCTGACAGCAGTGGGATCTGCTGTCAGAATACAATGTCCCTGTGGGATGGATAACACCATCCACCTTGCTTGTGTGGATGGAGGAACTAAAAAACTAATAGTCTATGCCCAGCTTTAGTCTTTAAAATCATCCCTGACCAACAGCATGCAAATATGAAAAAATGAAATCTCGTCAGCTCTCTGCAGGGTTGGTAAAGACACTTGTGGGCCAGCGCAAACCATCTAAAGGAGGTCCCTCTGCTCAGTGATATCACTGCAGCAGTAAAGTTTCAGTTTAAACAAGCAGGCCTGTAGATGGCCATGTATGTATTACAAGCAAATGTAAATAGTACGATTTCTGTCATTCCACATTTAGCCGAGATCCCAAGTCCTTTTATCACTGTAGGGAAACTAGGGTCCAGAACTTAAACATGGAAACATAGCATTCTAAATTTAGTTAGACCTCATTTATAATACTGTCTCAGCTCTGGAGGCCTAACTTACAAAAATATATTGATGAGATGAAACAAGTCCAGAGATGAAGAGAGAAGTGTTTGATAGTTTATTTTTATCAATGAACTAAATGGAAGTAAATGATCAATCAAATCAATATTTGCTGTGACCAACTTTTACCTTCAAAACCACATCAATTCTTCTAGGTAATCTTGCACTTAGTTTTGGAAGGAACTCGGCAGGTAGGTTGTTCCAAACATCTTTGAGAAATAACCAGATATTCTGTGGATGTAGGCTCACACAAATCATTCTGTCTCTGCATGTGATCTCGGTCAGACTCAATGATGTTGAGATAAGTGCTCTGTGGGGGCCAAACCATCACTTTCAGTACTGCTTGTTCTTCTTTTATGCTGAAGATGGATCTTAATGACATTGGCTGTGTGTTTTGGGGTTGTTGTCCTTCTGCAAAAAAAAAGTTGGGGTCATCGCCTTCCTCCCTGATTGTATGGCATAATGGATACGTATCTATCTATATTTCTCAGCATTGAGGACATCATTGATCCTGACCAAATCTCCAATTCCATTTGCAGAAATGCAGCCCAAACCTTGCAAGGAACCTTTTACCATGCTTCACTGTTGCCTGCAGACACTCATTATTGTACTGCTCTCCAGCAAACAAACTGCCTCTTGCCACAGCCAAATATTTAATATTTTGTCTCATCAGTCCTGAGCACCTGCTGACATTTTTCTGCACCCCAGTTCCTATGTTTTTATGCATAGTTGAGTCTCTTAGCCAAGTTTCCACGTCGGATGTATGGCTTTTTGGACCCAATTCTTTCATGAAGACCACTTCTGGACAGACTTCTCTGGACAGTAGATGCGTGTACCTGGGTCCCACTGGTTTCTGCCAGTTCTGTGCTGATGGCACTGCTGGACATCTTCTGATGTTGAAGGGAAGTATGATGTGTCTTTCATCTGCTGCATTACGTTTCTGTGGCTGACCACTGCGTCTACGGTCCTTCAGATTGCCTATTTCTTTGTGCTTCTTCAAAAGGGCTTAAACAGCACATCTTGAAACCCCATTCTGCTTTGAAATTTTTGTCTGGGAGAGACCTTGCTGGTGCAATATACCTACCTTGTTTCTTGTCACTGTGCTCCAGCTTGCCATGGTGTATGACCTGTGGCATGAAACTGTCTTCTACAGCTTCTCCTTCGTAGCAGAGTTTGGTGGTTTCTCACCCAGTTTTAAGCCTCTTACAAAGCTGTTTCTGTTAAAGCTAAAGGGGTTGTAGGCCCTCATGTTTTTTCACCTTAATGCATTCTATACATTAAGGTGAAAAACCTTCTATAGTGCTGCAGTCCCCCCAGCCCCCCCATTTTACTTACCTGACAAAGATCTTTCTCTGGCCGGGAACGAGCATACCATCTGTAGCTGGTGTCTTGTGTCCTGATTGGATAGATTGATAGCAGCGCAGCCATTGGCTCCCACTGCTGTCAATATAATCCAATGACGGGGGGGGGGAGTTCTGCATTCTGTGTGAATAGACACAGATGCAGGATTTAGGAGCGCGCCCGCATGGGTGTCCACCAAGAAGAGCGATTCTCCAACGTGGATACTCAATGCGGGGAGGAGCCACCACCACCGTTGAGGGACCCCATAAGAGGAGGTTCGGGGCCATTCTGTGCAAAACGAACTGCACAGTGGAGGTAGGTATGACATGTTTGTTATTTAAAAAAACAAACAAAAAAAAAACAGGCTTTGCAACACCTTTTAATGACTGTGTTTCAACTTGCATATGAAATTGATGATCATTAGCACCTTCTTGGTGTAATTGGTTAATCGTACACGGGACTCTTATCCTACAAAATCCCTGACTTTGTGCAAGTGCACAAAGTGTGAAAATTTAAGAACTGATGTTGGATTGAAGCCAAAAGGGTAGTGACACCAAATATTATTTTCTTCTGTTCGCTTTCTTTGCAGTTTGTAAATTGATCAAAATAAACCTTTAAAATATACAGTGTATATTTTCGAAAAGCATTCTTACTTTATAGCATTTCTTCGCACCTTCCTAAAACTTTTGTACAGTACTGTATGATGGGTACATAGGTAACAAGGTACATAAAGACATGGATGAGCGAGTTTGGGGTGGAGGAACTTGACTGACTTGACCTCAACCAGATGGAAGCACTTTGGGATGAATTAGAGCAGAGATTGTGAGCCAGGCCTGCTCATCCACATCAGTGCCTGACCTCACAAATGAGCTTCTGGAAGAATGATCAAATTCCCATACACATTCCTAAACCATGTGGACCGCCTTCCCAGAAGAGTTGAAGCTGTTATAGATGCTAAGGGTGCGCCAACTCAATATTGAACCCTGCACCCAAGACTGGTGTGCCAATAAAGTTATGTGTGTGTAAAGGCAGACATCGCAATACTTTTTGTAATATAGTGTAGATACACTGTAAATTACACTGCCACTGATTTTGCTGACTTTTCACTACCGCTGACTGCACCAGCCTGCATTCCGGGTTTTGGTGTGTTAAATTTCACTGCCAGTGCACTGACCGCCTATAAAGGGGGGGGGGGGATAAATAGCACTGCAACTAAGCACCAGTGTAGTAGGGGGCTAACAGTACTGCCACTATTGCTGGGGATAACGGACACCAGTGCTGGGGGGGTTAATATTGCAATGGCTGTTATACCAATGCAGGTTTTTTTTTTTATTGCAATCTGTGACACCAATGTTGTGGGTTTATTATTGTGATCATTGACACCAATGATGGGAGTTATTACTGCAGTCACCGACCCCAGTGATGGGGTTTTATTGTGGTCACTAACACCAATGCTAGTGTTAATCATTGTGTAATTATTGTGGTCTCTGACACCAATGATTGGAGTGTTAAATTGCAATCACTGACACCAATGCTGAGGTTATTCACTGACGCCTGTGCTGGGTGTTCTTACTGTGGTTGTTTGTGCGGTCACTGACACAAATGCTGAGGCGGGTATTACATTTACTAACCCCAGTACTGGGGATTATTATTTCAGATGAAGACCTCAATGATTGGGGATATTGTGGTCACTGACACCAATGATGACTCCAACTTTCTGTTAGTGTGCATTGCAGTACCAACATTTTTAGATGTTGAGGTGAGTTAAATCCTAGTCATTTTGATTGGGCTACCTAATTTGAAGCAATGCCCCCTCAACGCACAAAAACATGTTGCTATGCAGCCCTCTGGAAATGTCAGGTCTGTGCTTTTGACCCTTCCATTATTTTCATGTTGACCACCACTGATCTATCCTTTTTAGGTTTTATATACTGCTATAGCAAAATCTTTTTATAGAGAGTCAGTTAGGTTAGACTTATAAAAGAAGTCAGCTGATTTTTAGCAAGTCGAGTCACAGGGCCGTAATCTTCATGCTTGCTTTACTACTAAATCATTGATCCAGAAAAAGTGTACATATCAAGTGTCCAACACCTGATCAGCAGTTTCTTCTCCTAGACCAGTGACTAGTCAACTAGTGAAGCAAAAATGAAGGTGACTGCTCTGGAACATGCATTTTAAAAATCAATTATGGCATAATGAAATTCTGGCAACCCTTTTTCTGTAAAATGCAGCCTTACTATTATTATATTACTATACATGATTTATATGGTGTCAACAGTTTGCAAAGTGCTTTATAAAATAAAGGAAGACAGTACAGTTATAATGCAATTCAATACAGAAAGCTTCTACTTGTGAGTGCTTACAAGTTAAAGGGAGAAATTAAAAGTACAGTTTATTAGGTGGAGGCAAGATGGGCGTCCCTGAAGAGATGGGTTTTCACGGATCGCCTAAAGGCGGACAGAGTAGGAGATAGCTGGACAGGTTGTGGTAAGGAGTTCCAGAGGAAGGGAAAAGCTCTAGAGCACAGGTGTCAAACTGGTGGCCCTCCAGCTGTTGCGGGGCTAGAAGTACCATGAGGCATTGCAAGGCTGACGGTTACAAGCATGATTCCCACAGGCAGAGGCATCTAGGTGGCAGTGGGCAGCGGCTCCTGTGTCCTCTCCTCCATAACGGCAGTTTCCACCGTGCGGCTCCTCCCCTCTTCCTAAGCGTCCAATAGAATCGCTTGTCCTTCCAGCCAATCGGGTGACGGGTCCCAAGACCTGATTGGCCGGGAGGAGGATCAGTGTTACAATAGTAAACGTTCATTCGCTGTTGTAACACACCTGGGTGGGCTCAGTTTGCATTATTTGCGCCCGGAGCCTACCCTTTTTTGAAGCCTATTAGAGCCTCCGGCTTTAATCAGGTGCCTCAAAAAAAAAAACACACGCATGGGTAGAAGGGGCCTCGCCCATGTATCCTTAATGGACAAGCTGTCCCTGACCAAGTACAGGATCTAAATCGTTACCTAATATGGGTTGGACTGCCTTTGGCCTGAATTCTCTTGGGAATTGACAAATATAAGTCTTGGATAATGGAATCTAATACCACTCTTTATGCAAAAAATCATTCTAGTTCTTGCAGAGATGCTGGAGGCAGAAAACGAGCCCGAACCTTGTTTTACAAAATTGACCATAGTGGCTCTATAATATTGAGGTCTGGCGACTGCAGCGTCCAGGGAAGGTGCAAGACTGTCTGTATACTCATCAAACCAAGATTTGACAACACCAGTTGTGTGAATCTGAGCATTATCGTCTTGGTAAATGTCTGCACAATGAAGTGCATCTGGTCGGCCACAATTTGTACATAGTCGCTGGCAGAGACTCTAAGTTTCAAGGTGATGATGGGACCTGCAGATCACCAAGAAATGGCTTCTGAAATCATGATTGCGCCGCCACTATGCTTTGATTCGCACAAGACAGTCCTGGTCGTAAGCTTGGAACAGTGTTTGCCATATGTAAACTTGTCTGGTGGTTGGGAAAAGTGTGAAGCTCGATTCATCAGACCATATTACAAACTTCCTTTGATCAATAGTCCGCAATTTTTGGGTGCTGCAGCACTCTCTCCCCTTCTGAGCATTATTATCAGTCACTAGTGGGCTGGCAATTTGTTCTCGCCCGTGAATGTTTTGCTTAGAGCACTTTCACACTGGGGTGGTGAGAGCATCGGCGGTAAAGCGCCGGTAGTGGGACACTTTTAACCCCCACTAGCGGTGCCCATTCATTTCAATGGGCAGGGGCGTTTTTTAGAGCAGCGTTTTCACCGCTCCTAAACCGCCCCAAAGATGCTGCGTGCAGGAATTTTTTTTAATGTCCCACAAGCACACCTCTACAGTGTGAAAGCACTCGGGCTTTCACACTGGAGTGACAGGAGAGATGCTTTACAGGTGCTTTGTGAGCGCTATTTTTAAAGTAGTCTTAAAGTGGATGTAAACCCAATTCATGAAATTTGAGCTGGGCACATATATCTGCATTGTTTTGTTATCTCTTAAAAGCACTATGTCCCGTAGCTGTCTCCTGCTCCTTTCTTCTGAGTTTTGTGTTGGGGATGCTATAAATTAGCACGGAGCTGAACGATTTAACAAACGGAGCTGAAAGTCTCTACCTATGAGGAGAGGGGATGTATGCCTTTCCTCCAATCAGCTGTCTTGGCTGTATGCCCAGGCTTCACTGCAGTGCTAACCAGGAAGAGAAAATCTCCTAACACGATGTGCACTTTCTAAACAGTATAAAGATGAAGACTGCAGATATTCATGTAAAACGTATGTAGGGAGTTTGTTTCATCTCTGTGGCTGTTCACTTCACTGGGTATATGTGAGGGTTTACATCCACTTTTTAAGGAGTTCCCTCTGCACAGTTTTTGTGGACATGGGCTTTGGAAGAGAGTGAGCTCTGCAGTAATTTTTGCAGTCGTTTTCTTATTCCGGGTCACAATCCTGCTTTTGTCTCTTTCAATCAGTTGACCATGTCGACCGCGCTTATGCTTGGTAGACAATATTTTACCAGAAACTGAATTTGCCATCATAATCTTTGATAATGTACCTCACGACAACGCAAATTGTCAACTTCAGTCAGAGAGGCACCAGCTAAGCGGGCGCCAACAGTTTGTCCTCTTTGAAACTCGGTAAGCTTTGACATGACACTATATATTACTAGCAGTGAATGACAAAAGTGAGGCTTTCCACCTGTTCGCTGGGTGTCTCCTCATACAGCAGAAGCAAAAGAATTTCTGTATTTTTGTCCAACCCATGTCGTTTTGGACAGACGTTAGAATTTTTAATTATTCTTTGGGGGAATGGAAACCAGTGGAAGGGTTGGCAGAGTAGGGTGGAAGACACGGAGCTGTTTGTAAGATGGATGAGTCTGGTAGCAGCATTCATGATAAACCAAAAGGGAGATAGAAGGGCATGCCTAGATCCTTGGTGTAGTCCTGCTGCTGTACTAGGTACTGTACCAGAGACATTCTTGCTGGCCCTGGTGGTGAGCCCACCTGGATTGCTGCCAGCTGTCTCACTTTCCTTTTTATGAATAGAGTAGCCCTCTGCCTGCATCTCTTCAGCATTTCATATTTTTATCGAGCAGATCTTAGCCAAGAAAAATAAACTCCCATGATACAATGGGGTTCCCCCTAATTTCTTCTGTGCAAGCTGTTCTGTCTGTCAGGCTGATCCCCTATTGCATAAGTTATTACTAAAAATGAATTGCTCATGTTTAATGATTAAACAGTTCCTCATTTCGAAGTTGTTTTCTGATTTTCTCTACACCGGAGTCATCCTTTTTATGTAACGTGCGGGGCAGTTTGCATGAGGTGTCCTCATTCAGTCATGTGTTCTTTTACTTAACAGGCAAAGCTACCAGAGGGAATTTCTATTAAAACAATCTTGACTTCCTTTCTGTTCTTATTTTTATTTCCATTCGTGTAGACTGTTACGCAACATTTTAGTACAACAATTAGAGAGAAAACAAAGATCTTAAGGCACAGGCATGACACAGCAGTCAACGCACTTGGATATTTGGTCATTAATGGAAAGGTGAAATGCCACCAAAGCTCAGTGAGGGGTTAGCACAGTTATATCATTTTCTAGCCTATCCTTTGTTTTGCTGTTCTGCTTTGCCTGCGATAAGCTGAGAGAATGCTTGCCAAACCAACAAAGGCTATCTAGGTTCATCCACAAGAAAATACATTGCAACACCAGCAAGCTTAAATACATCTTGCTTAAAGGGAACATGTAGTGCACATATGAGGAATTTTCATAGCGTTTGAAAATTAATATTTGAAGCAGCTTTTACTTTTTACATGCTTGTTCTTGTTGCAATAAATCTAGAGACTTGCAGAATACCCACTAGAGGAAGCTCTGTATTTGACTTGGCTTCACATAACCTCTCCGCTTGGCAGCTGCTGGTATAGCAAATGGGTCACAAATGGAGTGCATTACTTTTAGCATGTTGGCTGATTGATAGAAGAGAAGAAGCAGTAAAGCATGATCGTGGTGTAGCAGAGCTGCAGTCTGAAATGAGCAAATGCATCTGCTCCCATATGCATATAAAATCAACCCCTTAAGACTGTCTTAAGTTTGCACACCCTGGCAGAAATTGTGACATTTTGGCATCAATATTGAAAATATGACTGATCATGCCAAAAATCTGTCTTTTATTTAAGGATACTGATCACATGAAGCCATTTATTATCATAGTTTTTTGGATCCTTTTTAAATTTCAATGATAACAGAAATTGCCCAAATGGCCCTGATAAAAGTTTTACATACCCTGGAATGTTTTACCTTGGTACAAACACAGAAGGTGGCATGCACAGGTTAAAATGGCAATTAAAGGTTAATTTCTCACGTTTGTGGCTTTTTAAAATCGCAATTAGTGTCTGTGTATAAGTAGTCAATGAGTTTATTAGCTCTTGCATGGATGCCCTAAGCAGACTAGACACTGAGCCATGAAGAGGTAGAAAAGAACAGTCAAAAGACCTACGTAACAAGGTAATGAAACTTTACAAAGATGGAAAAGGATATAAAAAGATACCCAAAGCCTTGAATATGCCCAGTCAGTTCTGTTTAAGTCCTTATTAGGAAGTGGAAAATTTGGGGCTCCTTTGATACCAAGCCAAGGTCAGGTAGGTAAATAAAGATTGCAGCCACAACTGGCGGAAGAATTGCCCAGGATGCAGAGAAAAACCCACAGGTAACCTCAGGAGAAATACAGGCTGCTCTCCAAAAAGACAGCGTGGTTGTTTTTAAGGAGCACAATTCAACGATACTTGAACAAAAAAGAGCTGCTTGGTTGAGCTGCCAAAAGGAAGCCTTTACTGATCTAATGACACAAAAAAGCCCAATGAGGCATGTCAAGGTGTTGTTGGGCATATTGTAACCAGGCTTTTTTGTGGAACTTGTGCAGTAAAGGCTTCTTTCTGGCAATTTGACAGCTCTTTTTTTTGTTCAAGTATGATCGTATTGTGCTCCTTAAAGTGGAGTTCCACCCACTTTTACAACTCTTCAGCATCCCTCACTAAACTGTGCACTGTAAACAAATTGGATATTTTTTTTTTTATTTTTTTTTTCAGCACAGACTGTATATCTGCTGTATTCATTTTTCACTTCCTCCTCCCTGGCTGCGGCCCATCGCATCATTTCCTGTTTGAAATGCCTCCTGGGAAGGGGCAGCAACTTCCTCTGACACTGCCGTTGCTATGGAAACCTGACCTGAAACCTATTACACTGCTTATGCTGCACTGAGCATGTGCGAGATCTGCAAGGATGAGATCCAGGAAGAAATAGTCTGGCTTCAGATGCCCACACTTAAGATGACCACGGCCTGCTGCAAGTTTATAAAATAACAAACTACTGCTAAAAACTCTACAAAACAGACCTTAGTTTACAGACTAACTTTACTAGAATACATTAAGCTTGTGTATTATAGGGGTATTTTTATTTAAAAAGTATAATTTCGGGCGGAACACCGCTTTAAAAACAACCACACCATCTTTTTTTCAGAGCAGCCTGTATTTCTCCAAAGGTTACCTGTGGGTTTTTCTTTGTATCCTGAACAATTCCTGTGGCAGTTGTGGCTGAAATTTTTCTTGATCTACCTGACCTTGGCTTGGTATCAAGAGATCCCCAAATTTTCCACTTCTTATTAAATGATTGAACAGTACTGACTGGCATATTCAAGGCTTTGGATATCTTTTTTTATATCCTTTTCCATCTTTGTAAAGTTTAATTTCCTTGTTACGCAGGTCTTTTTGATGTTTTTTTTTCTGCTCCCCATGGCTTAGTATCTAACCTGCTTAGTGCATCCATGTGAGAGCTAACAAACTCATTGACTATTTATTTATGCACAGACACTAATTGCGATTTTAAAAAGCCACAAATGTGTGAAATTAACCTCTAATGGCCATTTTAACCTGTGTGTGCCACCTTCTGTGTCTGTACCAAGGCCAAACATTCCAGGGTATGTAAACTATTTTCATCAGGGCCATTTAGGTGATTTCTGTTAATATGATTTTAAAAGGAGCCATAAAACAATGTGATAATGAATGGCTTCATGTGATCACTATCCTTGAATACATATTTTTTTGGCATCATTAGTTATACTTTCATTATAAATGCCAAATTTTCACAATTTCTGCCAGGGTATGCAAACTTTTGAGCACAACTGTATGTTTGTGCTAGGAGTGGACCCGATTTGTGCACACCCGGCACTGAGACCGAGCTGTTGCTGACAGCTCCTGGTCACAAAGTAACAATCTGGAGCCAGTAGGGTGGGGTCCCAATCATATGATCACTATGATAACCAATCGCAGTGACCACTAGTTTGAGAAGACTCCCTTGTATCTCTTGAGAACATTTGTGAGGAGAAAAAGTTACATTGGGGATGTGCATCTTAGCGAAAACAATATATGGGGATATGGGAAATTATTTTCTACACGCGCACACACTAATCCTTACCAACTATGTAACGTTTATCAATTCTATTGCAGGATAAAGCATTGCTAAATAGGAGCAGGGAGACGCATCCTGAGACAGATTTATTTCATAATTAGTTGTACTTTCCACCTATGGCTTGTGTGATGTCACTCAACTTGACTGATTGAAACCCCACCCTTACCGCTAATGTCTGTTTTACAGTTAAAATCTGCCTCTTCTTAAGTAAAGAATCTGTCTTTGAACTTTGCGAACTACCCAGGAATACACACATCTGTAAAACAAAGATGCAGAGAAAGGCTTTGCCTTGTGTGCTATTGTTTATATGTGTACAGTGTTTAGCATAAATGTACAGTATTCGCACCGGATACCAAGGACGCTAGTTGGCAGGGGCTGCCTGCATTCTAGCTACTAAAGATGCTAGGTGACAGGAAATGCCTGTATCATTGCAGCTGAGGACACTAGAAGGCAGGAGCTGCCTGCTTCCTAGCAATGGAGGACATTAGGTGACAGGAGATGCCTGTGACCTAACAGCCAAGGATAGGCAGTGTGGGCTGTCTGTGTCCTAGCAGCTGAGGATGCTAGGCAGCATGGGCCATCAGCGTCCTAACAAGTGAAGGGCATTTGCTCTGTAAATTGTACATATGTAATGCTAGCACAAGCATTATTAGTCTACAGACAAGATTTTAGGTTAGATCTTGCTGCCATCAAGATTGTAAAATCATACTGTAAAGGAGCCTAGTAAAAGTCCTTGCCCCCAATATGATGGAGAGCATGCATTTTAGCCTAACTACTTCTGTCCTTGTGTGATTACTTTATCTATATATTTAAATGGAAGACAGAAAATGCATGTATAACTTGCTCTTGCTTGATTCTTGTCAAGATCATATGTAGAATTCTCTTGGACTAGTCACCACAGTAGTTGGGTAAAAGAACTCTGGCCATAACAGCTCTACCATATTTGCTCCTTAAGCATGATTTTGGGTTCCGGGTCAGCCAGAAGTAGATTGTAGACCAGGTCATTATATGCAAATAAAGAGAATTTGCCGAATCAAAGGCGATCTGCAGAAAGATGGGCAGAATGTGGAGTTTTTTCAGATGGGGAAGAGGAGACTTGACCGCTTTGTCATTTTGAAACGCAACACTGTATTTAAAGCAGAAAACGGGATAAAAGGCTTCCTGCACAAAATGTTCCACTGTGCAAATTAACAAACAAATCTGTAATTATAGAAGTCGAAAATTAGCATGCAAGACCCACAAGCCACATCTTGCCACTGGTCCCCTTAATCCATCAATGCTTAAATGCTTTCAGAGAATCTTTTGTCCCCTGCCAGCTGCATCATTTACCTTGATAAATCCCCTGTTGTTGTAAAGATTTATATTCCTGTTTTATGAGAAGGTTTTGCTAGATGTGTGAATAGCTTCCTCCTTTTTGCAGGAAGACTTTTTAGGTTCATCAGTCCCTCCCTAAACATTTTTGTGGCTTGGCCTATGTTGTCAATTGGATCTACTGGGAATTCTACGTACGTCTAGAATAGTAAATTAGAATGCTTAATGATTATAAACTTTCTATGTTAATGTTTAGCTGCTGGTCGTCTTGAAGTAAACGTAATGCTTCGAAAACTAATAGCAAATTCTATTTTTACAAAAGGGGTCAAGTGGTTTTATTTTACTTGTATTCAAAAGTAGTTTTCTGGATCTTTTTCTGGTATTTTAAAGCTAAACACAATTAAAACATCTAATACACAGAGTAAATATATGTGAGAGCTGTTTCACCTGCCAAAGAATTTATGTATCTTTTCATTCAGTCCTGAGATCTTCACAGCCCATTCACACAGCATAGCCACGTAAATTACACCATGTACGGTTAAAGAAAAGAGGTGACCACTGTCTACTCCGTCTGCTAACTGGATATTGATAGACCTGCAGAAGACTGAATGTTTAGGTCATCCCTCTTCACTCAGCTCCTATCCACATGGTATGTCATGGATGGCTTTCACATTTGCTGCCATTTTAAATTTGGACTTGAAAAAGAAAGATAAGTTAAAATCATAGGTAGTTGATTTTTGCACCATCAAGATTGTAAAATCATACATTAAAAAGCTTAAGCCTGAATACTGTAAAGGAGCCTAGTAAAAGTCCTTGCCCGCAACATGATGGAGAGCATGCATTTTAGCCTAACTACTTCTGTCCTTGTGTGATTACTTTATCTATATATTTAAATGGAAGACAGAAATAGCATGTATAACTTGCCCATGCTTGATTCTTGTCAGGATCATATGTAGAATTCTCTTGGACTAGTCACCACAGTAATTAGGTAAAAGAGCTCTGGTCATAACAGAGTTAGGATTAGATCCTAAATTGGCAAAAGGCCAGACAACTCTGAAGAACTAGTGGGAAATTTCACTTGTTCAGCTCCACCATATTTGCTCCTTAAGCATGATTTTGGGTTTCGGGTCAGCCAGATGTAGATTGTAGACCAGGTCATTATATGCAAATAAAGAGAATTTGCCGAATCAAAGGCGATCTGCAGAAAGATGGGCAGAATGTGGAGTTTTTTCAGATGGGGAAGAGGAGACTTGACCGCTGTCTACTCCCAGTCTGCTAGCTGGATATTGATAGACCTGCAGAAGACTGTTTAGGTCATCCCACTTCACTCAGCTCCTATCCACATGGTACTTCTAAAGGACATTAGCATGCAGCACACCTGTTTTGGCTCCCAGCCCTGTCCCTCGCTCTCCCAGTGAGTGAGAGGGGTCAGCACTGGCAATCCTCATTTAGCTTACTCTGGGTTTGCAAAGTCATTGTGGATAATGGCACCAACTCCCTCTTCACTCAGCTCCTATCCACATGGTACTTCTAAAGGACATTAGCACACCTGTTTTGGCTCCCAGCCCTGTCCCTCGCTCTTCATATTCACCTTTCCCTTGGAGAAACAGGAACTTGTTTATGGTCCTATGCTCTTCCACATTAATTTTTTTCTGGAGGTGCTGCCATTTTAAATTTGGACTTGAAAAAGAAAGATAAGTTAAAATCATAGGTAGTTGATTTTTGCACCATTGAATATAGACAAATTGGCCAGTACTTCTCAGCACCCCCTCGTATATGCATTGGGTGGGAAAGATCAGAGTGATAAAAGACCACTCTCGGTTCGGACTAATGATCGAGAGTCGGTGGGACCAGCTCCTGATCATATGACAACTGTGACAGACAATCACAGTTGTCATGTTATTGACTGTCGCATGATCAGGAGGCAGTCCCACTGACTCTTGATCATCCGTATAAACCGAGAGCTGTCTTTGACAGCTTGGTCACTGTACTGGGATCCCGCAGTGGGCACTCTGTTAGCACAGAAATCTCCTGCCACCCATAAACACACATGTGCAGTGTGTGGGCATTAAAGCCCTCCCTCTTTGCTGCCACATGTAGAGTTGATTAAAACCTCAGGCAAAATCATGAACTCAGAATCTCAATTCTGTGCTCCATACAAGTGTCTCTCCTAACCCTAGATACAAGTAACTTCTCTGTGCACAGCTCAACACCCTCCACTTCTCATGGTAATGGTTCTCGCTGTTTATATATATATATATATATATTTATATGTATATATTATCCGTTTATATTGGTCATCTTTCCTGACCCTGCCTAGTAAGTGGGCAGTGAAGGACCCGCTCCTATTAATAAATTGACAACACTGCAATACAGTAAAGCCCTGATTGATTCAAACTGTTGACCTTACATTTCCAAGCGTAAGGCCAGACGTGCAGGAGGTTAAATGGATAATGCATAAAGACAGATTCCATTACATACACTAGCTGTATTTGAAAATACATTTAGTCAAGTCAGTTTTTCTTCTTAAGAATTCATAATTATTATTTTTTTTCATTTTGCCTGTAGTTATACTATTTTAATGATTCTGTCAACGAATTTGGAAAATATGACCACTTACTGCTACCTGAGAAATGCTAAATTTGGTTTTACAGAGAAATGTGGTAGTGAATGCTAATCAAATGCTAATCACTTTGATGACATTTGACATAAAAATTGATCTGTGCATGTTGGCCGTTTTTCCGTATTACTGCTCAAGAGGCTCTAACGATTAGTGCAAAGTTCTCTTTATTCACCTGCAGATAAATAGATAAGAATGATCAGAAGACTTGACAAAATGTTCTAGTAATTCTAACAATATGAAGGCCAGATTCAGAGGTGGCTCTAGGCTTTGTGAGGCCTTAGGCAAAATTTAGACATGAGGCCTCACTCACGCCCTTTGCAGGGGTTAAAGTGTTTGATGCATTTCTAGAAGACTATGCCAGTCCCTCTATTAGAGGCTTGCATAACACACTATGTAAGCTGTTTTGAAAAACGAGGATTCTAAATACCGAATTTCAGCTGTCTTCAGGCCGGTCACATGACTCGTGGCCGCTTTACAGCTCCAATGGATGTCTTCTGCAGGAGGAGCCGTGATCTCCCTCTGACTTCAGCTGGGGAGATCAGGCGGGCAGAGATCCTTACATCAGAATACTCACTGGGAGAAAGGGGGGGGGGGGAGTGGATGGATCGATCAGGCTGCATTTCTCCTCTTCTGGTTGCTGACTTCAAACTTTCCATCCGCAAATCCCCTTCTCTTCAAAATGCTGTCAGAGTGTGGGTGGGAAAGACACAGGAGGAGAGGGCGGAAGGAGGAGGAGGAGCAGAAGCAGCTCTCTCTCCTCTCCCGTCTGTGAGGGAGGGGGGAACTGTCAGCACTGGTCCTCTCTGGCTGTGATCCGGAGCTGTCTGTGAGTTTACAGCCCTAATGAATTGGTCCCGATCACAGCCCCGGATTGTACAGCTTACAGACTGGCCAGGAGTCGGCACTGTGCTGATGGCAGGGGGATCCCTCAGAGGCGGCTCTTCAATTAGGCAAATTAAGCGGTTGTGATGCTTCTTTACAGATCTTCTCTAAGGCTACTTTCACACTGGAGCGGTGGGGCGCTGGCGGTAAAGCGGCGCTATATTTAGCGCCGCTTTACCGGCGCATTGCGGCCGCTCGCGGGGTGTTTTTACCCCCCGCGAGCGGCCGAAAAAGGGTCAATACCGCCCGCAAACCGCCGCTATTGCGGCGTTTTGCGGGCGGGTTCGGCGCGCTCCCCCATTGTTTTCAATGGGACCGGGCGCTATAGGAGCGGTAAATATACCGCTCCTATAACGAGCCAAAGATGCGGCTTGCAGGACATTTTTGAGCGTCCTGCAAGCGCACCGCTTCAGTGTGAAAGCCCTCGGGCTTTCACACTGAAGGAACAGCAACAGCTGTTTCGGGTCGGTTTGCAGGCGCTATTCTTAGCGCAATAGCGCTTGCAAACCGCCCAGTGTGAAAGGGGCCTAAATCCTTAAGGTTTCTTGGCTGTCCCTTAGCAACTCGAAGTTTCAGCTCCCTCCATACATTTTCTATAGCATTAAGGTCTGGAGACTGGCTAGGTCACTCCATGAGCTTAATGTGCTTCTTCTTGAGCAACTCCTTTGTTGCCTTGGTTGTATGTTTTGGATTATTGTCATGCTGGAAGACCCATCTACAACCCATCTTCAGTGTTCTGCCTGAGGGAAGAAGGTTCTTATTGAAGATTTTATAATACATGGCCCCGTCCATTGGCCCTCAATGCAGCAAAGTCGGCTTGTACCTTTAGCAGAGAAACAGCCTCAAAGCATTATGTTTCCACCTCCGTGCACGAGTGTAGGAATGGTGTTCTTAGGGTCATAGTCATAATTTTTCTTCCTCCAAACACGGCAAGTCAAGTTCATGCCAAAGAGCTAATTTTTGGTCCCATCTGACCACAGCACTTTCTCCCAATCCCTCTCTGAATAATTTAGACGTTCATTGGCAAACTTCAGATGGGCCTGTACATGTGCCTTCTTGAGGGAAGGGGTGACCTTGCGGGCGCTGCAGGATTTCACCCCATGGCGGCGCATGGTGTTACCACAAGCCACAATCTCTTATATGGAGCTCCAGACTGAGGGCGATTGATGGCTATTTTGTATTTCTTCCATTTGCAAATAATCGCTCCAACATTTGTCTTCTACTACTACTACTACTACTACTACTACTACTACTACTGCACTGCTTTAACTGGTAATTGCGCGGTCATGCAATGTTGTAACCAAACGAAATTTGCGTCCTTTTCTTCCCACAAATAGAGCTTTCTTTTGATGGTATTTGATTGCCTCTGTGATTTTTATTTTTTGCGCTATAAATGGAAAAAGACCGCAAATTTTGAAAAAAAAAAGATATTTTCTACTTTTTGTTATAAGAAAAATCCAATAAACTCAATTTTAGTCAAACATTTGGGCCAAAATGTATTCAGCCACATGTCATTAGTAAAAAAAATGCCAATAAGCGTATATTTATTGGTTTGCGCAAAAGTTATAGCGTCTACAAACTAGAGTACATTTTCTGGAATTTACACCGCTTTTAATTTATGACTGCCTATCTCATTTCTTGTGCTAAAATGGCAGGGAAGTACAAATGACCCCATTTTGGAAAAAAACCATATTTTTTTTTTTTAGCATTAAACCCATATAGTTTAAGGTTACCACATTAGATTCACGGAGGAGGTCTACTGCTAAAATTACTGCCCTAATAGCTGTTTACATATGATCTATTCATTTTATTTTTATCTAAAAAATGAATAAGTAATAGTGCAAATCTATTCAAATTAAATCAAAGACAAATATTAATTAATATATAAAAAAAAATGTCCAAATGTCACTAAAAATCACCTCTCTAAACGAGGGGTTAATTAGTCCACTCTCCAAATCCAACAGTGTTTCTTAGGACCTCCAAAGTGATGTTACACACAACACCCAAGAAAAAGTGCTGTATTAAAGTAAAGGGATCCTCCACCAATAAAGATACTGCTGCTTACCAGCTGCTCAGATCCCTTGTGTGAGATCTAGTATGGCCTGTGGCCTTATCCCCCAGCCAGGGTCTCTGTGTTAGGATGGCAAGCACCGTTTTCCCTTTACTCCGCTTGTAATGGCAGTAGATATTCTCCAGTGCACACACCGTATGGATTATAAGCTCATTTCCCATGTATAAGAAAAGAACTACCATAGCGTAATACTGTAAACTACTTTTAATAAAAAAACAACCATATTGCACTTGCATGTCTCTCGTATAAAAAGCGCACAAAGTAAAATATTCAAGCCGGCCGGCTACACTATTGCTGCCCGTCGCTTCCCGGACTAGCGTGGATTCGTGGTGACGTCAGCACACCGCTCCTCCCTACGCCGTTTTGTCAAGTGACATCTTCCAGGGGCACGGGCAGCGCGCTGACTCACAGCCAAATATACAGAGCAAACACAATCGGACACGCCCCACTCTGAGCTCCTGGTGTCTTCTCCCCATCTTGGCCATCTTAAGAAAGAGCAAAACGCCCATAACTAAACTGCACGGTCACTCTATGAGCTCTCCAGCTGCTCATATCGACCCGCAATCAGCCCAAAAATAGGAAATTATTCAACATTGATAAAAAAAAATTCTATTTAAAATATTGAATTAATTTAATTAGCCAACTAATTGTTAATACAATCAGCTGCACTTCATATCAGCCAAATAAAAATACAAAAAATAAATAAAACAACCCCTTAAAGGTCATTGCACACAAGTCGTAGTTGTCTTCTTCTCACCAAGCTTCTTGATGATGGTCTTGTGGCCCATTCTAGCCTCGTGCAGTTCTACAATCTTGTCGATAATGGCCTTTGACAGCCCTTTTGCCCATGATGGTGGGTTTGAATGAAAGGAGGAGATTCTGTGGACTTTTGTACATATAACAAGCTGTCATTAGGAGCACCTTCTTAAATGGACAGGACTAATCTATGTACCACATGAGCACATACTGTAGCCAGTCTGTGGGAGCCACATGATGCAACATGAGGTGGATTTCACTGGCAGGATCAACAAGTATTTTTGAGACTTTGGAAGGGGATTAAGGCTGCATTCACACCTAAGCATATCACTTTCGGGTGGAAAGTCCCGCTTTTTTCGCAGCGTTTTTTACCGCGATTTTGTACAGGTCAATGTAAAAAGTAGAAAAACAGCTGTAATATGCCCAAAAAGAAGCTCATGTACTTTTTTTGAGCTTCAGGCGTTTTGCTTCAGGTGACGGAACGCTCAGATGTGAACAGGGGGCCATTTAAATTAATGGGTTTTTGCTTGTTGGGCGTTTTTGATCTTTTGAGATGGGCGTTTTATGTGTTGAAACCGCACCGGGTGTGAATGGGCCCTAAGGGAAAGCTATAAGTTGCGCATACAATTACATTATAAATGTCTCAGCGCCTATTTTTAAAGGATTTTTTTTTTGACCCTTATCCCTCACCCCTCTGAGTGCAGCCCATCTTGGATAATACCTTCTTCCCCGACTCAGTGATCTTTCCTCTGACAAGGTCACAGGGGGTTCCTTTTCGTACTGCTAGTGCACACCAGCCCCATTCATTCCTTTTGGTTAGGTCATAACTCAAGGGACCACTAGAGGCTGCCATGAGTATGTCTTACCCATAGAAATGAATGGGGTCACGGCTCACATGGGTTATATTAAAGGGAGCCAGCTGGTACCTTGTCAGAGGAAAGCTCGCCAGGGAGGAAGGTACAAGTGGTGTAGTGATTTTTTTTTTTTTTTTTTTAAAGTACAACTTCACTGTTGATAAAGTTGAAGTTGTCCCTAATGGAAGGCTGTAGTTCTATTTTAAAAGTTTACATATAAATAGTAAAAAGAAAATGTAAAAAAAAATAGCAAAGAGAATAAGGAAATGGTAGATAATAAAAACAAATCGTGATTAAGAACTTGTTATAAAACGGCATTTAATTCTTTAAATGTCTTAGTTCTTCATGTTCTGTTTTTTTTTTTTTTTTTTTTTTTCCCCTTAAGGTGACCTCCTCAGAGCCTTGGAATTCCCCTTCCTTTATTTCTATCGATTCCATAGTGGGTGTTGTGCCAGGTAAGATAAAAGCCTTATAAATTACTTCTGTATCATTTCTACACTGGAAAGGTTACATTAGAATGATTAGATTACATATTTATAATAGATTACTGTTAGCTTAACAAGTGAATGTACAGAGGAACGTTACCAAAGCATTGTTAGAAAAAAAAAAAAAAAGGAAAACTTTCAATAGAGACGTCTTTAGTAGTCTTTATTTGGTATGTACATACATGGCAGTATTTGGAGAAAAAAAGTTATATGGTTTCAGAGACATGTTTAAAAAAGAATGATTAACTGTTGCAAGAAGTCTAGAATGTTGACATTCTTTAATATATCATTTCTTTTATTATACTGTCAGATTTCCATTGTGATTGTGTTTTTAAAGCTGGCCATACATTTTATACAATTTCCTTATTGGATTTCCTTTAGATTTATCTTCAACTATGTTGTATGTTGTATGTACTATGTAGTAGTATGTGTCTGCCTGATTACATACAAATTGAAAGTATTTAGGTTTGACCTCCTATATCAGTGATGGCAAACCTTGGCACCCCAGATGTTTTGGAACTACATTTCCCATGATGCTCATACACTCTGCAGTGTAGTTGAGCATCATGGGAAATGTAGTTCCAAAACATCTGGGGTGCCAAGGTTCACCATCACTGTCCTATATGGTTTTGGCAAATCTAAAGAAAAATTGTACAAGAAAATTGTATAATGTATGGCCAACCTTGGGCAGCTAAAACACACCACTTAACACAGTCATATATTTAATTTTATAAAATGTATTTTAAACTTGTGTAAATACCTGAACTGGATTTGGAATGAGCCTCTGTAACTCCCCCATATAGGAGAACTTGGGCTCGGAGAGGAAGGAGTAGTAAATCTGCTCCCCTCTAGGTACTGACAAGAGTAGAGAAGGATGACCTCATCAGTCATCAGTTTGCAGCGTCTTCTTCACTGCCCAGTCACAGGCCAAAAGCAGGGAGTTGACCTAGCTGTGTTACATAATTGCAGCAGAGGAGTCAGGTCACCAATCTGGCTGTGCTATATAGAATAGCTGAACAGTAGAAAACATTGGGCAAGTAAGGAAATAAATACATTTTGTGTGTGTGTGTGTGCGCGCATAAAATGTGTGTATGCATGCAGAATGTTTGACCATTCTTCTAGAAGCACATTTGTGAGGTCAGGCACTGATGTTGGACAAGAAAGGCCTGGCTTGCAGTCATCCCAAAAGTGGTTGAAGTCAGGACTCTGTGTAGGCCAGTCAAGCTCCTCCACCCCAAACTCGCTCATCCATGTCTTTATGGACCTTGCTGTGTGCACTGGTGCGCAGTCATGTTAAAACAGGAAGGGGTCATCCTCAAACTGTTCTCATAAAGTTTGGGCACGTGAAATTGTCCAAAATGTCTTGGTATGCTGATGCCTTAGGAGTTCCCTTCACTGGAACGAAGGGGCCAAGCCCAACCCCTGAAAAACAACCCCTCACCATAATCCCCCTCCACCAAATGATTTTGACCAGTGCACAAAGCAAGGTCCATAAAGATGAGTGAGTTTGGGGTAGAGGAACTTGACTGACCTGCACAGAGTCCTGACCTCAACCCGATAGAACACCTTTGGGATGAATTACAGTGGAGACTGTGAGCCAGGCCTTCTCCTCCAACATCAGTGCCTGACCTTACAAATGCGATTCTGGAAGAACAGTCAAACATTCCCATAGACACACTCCTAAACCTTGTGGACAGCCTTCCACAAAGAGTTATAGCTGCAAAGGATGGGCCAACTCAATATATTATATAATATATTTAACACAGTGGTGCATATGTACCGTATATACTCGACTATAGGCCGTCCCGAGTATAAGCCGAGACCCCTAATTAACCACAAAAAAATGGGAAACCTGCATTGACCCGTGTATAAGCCGAGGGTACAAAATGCAGCAGCTACTGTGGAAAAGAGGGCCAGCAATGCCCATCTGCAGCTGCCTGTCCCCTGCACAGACCCCCCCGTGTCCCCATTACAGCCTACCTGTGCCGATCTTCGGTCCCCGGTCCCCGCTCTCCGGTCTTCGGTCCCCGCTCTCCGGTCTTCGGTCCCCGGTCCCCGCTCTCCGGTCCCCGGTCCCCGCTCTCCGGTCTTCGGTCCCTGCTCTCCGCTCTGTCCCCGCTCGCCGCTCTCCGCTCTGTCCCCGTGTACGGCGCCATTGCAAAATTAAAAAGCCGCGCCTCATCCTCATCCTCGTCCGTGATAGGAGGAACGCTGTTTTCCCAGCAGTCAGTGCGCAGTGTTCCGCCTATCACGGACGCCCTCTCATCCTCGTCCATGAGATGAGAATGACAGGGCATCCGTGATAGGCGGAACACTGCGCTGCTGGGAAAATTAGTGTCCGCCTATCACGGACGGGCGGGAGGAGGCGGCGCGGCTTTTTAAAACTGCCGTCTGTCTGCATGACAAGCTGTTCATGTAGGCAGACGGCAGTGACTCGAATATAAGCCGAGGGGGGGACTTTCAGCCCTAAAAAATGGGCTGAAAATCTCGGCTTATATTCGAGTATATACGGTATATGTGTGTTTTCAGATCATGAAGGCTAAAATACCATTGTCTTTAACTGATCTGACCAGATTATCACAGCAGTTTTACTGAAATTCTGTATTGATCTTCCAGTGGGATTTTGGGTTTCGTGTTGATGCTGCTATCTGTAAAATTAAGGAGCAGTCTGTCTCCTGCACATCACTTCTCCTGGACCTTCCTAGCTAAGGTAAGTGACTTCTATTTAGAATTCTTCCTACCGTACAATTATGTAAAGGAAAAGCCACAGCTAGCTTTGTCCTTCCTCTCATCTCCTGGGCAATGGTAGAAAGGGCAGCGGGTCTTATGATTCTTGGCTGTCCAATAGCTTCTAATGCCGCGTACACACGATCGGATTATCCAGCGTACTTAGTCCGACGGACAATTCGATCATGTGTGGGCTCCAGCGGACTTTTTCTTCCCAAAAGTCCGGCGGACTTAGAAAGAAGTTTTGACTCAAAATTATCCGCTGTTCTGCCAATCCGGTCGTCTGTGTGCTAGTCCGACGGACTAAAACCGACGCTAGGGCAGCTATTGGCTATTGGCTACTGGCTATGAACTTCCTTATTCTACGTCATCACGTTCGAATCCGGCAGACTTTTGGAGTGATCGTGTGTGGCCAAGACCGTTCATTTGAAAGTCCGGCGGACCTCAGCTGCAAAGTTCGTCGGATTGTCCACCAGAAAGTCTGATCGTGTGTACGCAGCATAAGAGCCACAAGTGTGCAAAATGTCAACAGCTTAGACATGAGCTGTTGACATTTTCTATAGCAGTGGCCGGCAGTGTTGTCATCAGTGTATATCCACCCTCATAAATTCTGGTGTGTGTGTGACATCCCTTGTCGGATGGAGAAGGCGCGTTCACACATGGAGCAGTGAGTTGGCCCCCTCCTGCCATTCACCAAGCATACTGCTGGTCTCTATGCACACTGTACCACTACAACACATGTGCCATATGGGCTTTGATGCAAGCAACACTGGTGCTGTTACTGCCAATGCCCCCCCCCCCTCCAGAAGTCTTCTGGAAAGCTGATTGGTGGCACTGGGATTCCTCCCAGACTCTCTGGAATTTGCTGCTACTGCACTGAGCCACACCTATACACTCCCACCTCTGCGCTAGCCGGTGACGCTGCACGGGTGGCACCGCACTTGAGCACTTATTCACTCGCTGCCGCTGCAGTGATCCACTTTTCTATATTTATCCAGTTTAACAAACGTAAACATTTTTTGCCAGTGTGCATAAAATCTTAATGTCTCTTAAAGCTGCTACGTAGCCCTTCCCTTGCCATGAAATGTGTAAATGCATGTGAAATGTGTGCTAGAAACACCTGCCCATGTATTTTGCAGCCATTTTAATTTATTTGGGGGATTAATATTAATTTGGGTAATGTCTGGAAATACGCTTTAAATGTCCCCCCACTTCCCTGAGTGGATACCACTGCCAATATACTTACCTTCAGCCCCAATCCTGAGTTCTTTATTGTGCGTTTACATTGTATGTACCCACTTTCTCAGTCAATGCAATTCTTTTGAATAGAAAAGTATACTTGTTTTTTAAATGCAGTATCCATGTTCTCGTTTATTTAATGATCGTTATTACTGTAGCACAGTTGTGCTTGAAATAAGATTAGTCATATTTACGTCCTATATTCTGAACATCTACTTTAAAGAGGATTTATTTTATTTTTTTATTTAAGTTAGCAGCTACTAATACTCTTTTAAAAATCAGGTACTGTCGTCTCGCAGGCAGTCCTTGTTATGGGCGCTACCATCTTGAATATGGGAGCCAGATATGGTTTCCTGAGGAACCACAGCTGGCACCTCACTGCACGCTTGTGTAACACTTTGGGAGGGGGCGGGACCAGGGATGTCATCCTTACCTAGGCGAGGATTACAGAAATGGGAGTGGGTACTGATTAAAAATCAGTACCCTTCTCCCCTCCACACAAAAAACTTTTTGAGTGAAGTTGCACTTTAAAGTCTAAGCTCAACCTTAAAAAAAAAAATGCACATCTTTATGCAGGTAAAAAAAATGTGCATTTTATGATTTATTCTTTTTTTTTTTTTTTTTACTTGGAGCCTGGAAAGCATTGCATTCATGATCAGCATCGACAGCTGGCAGCTGCAAAGGTTGTTGGGACTTGTAGTTTCCCATTCAGAAAGGACTGTGAATGAATGACGCGGCCGGGACCTTGCACACCTATGTTATTTTCAAATCGTGACAGCGGGTGCCCAGAAAAGATGCCCGTCTGCTGTCACTAGGGAGGAGAGGCTGCAGCTGCTGGAACATTTTACATGAACCAAGCTAAATGCAAGTGGAACATGTAACATGTTCCAAAAGGTGAACTTATCCTTTAAAGAGGTGTGTCCCTTAAAAAAAAAAAAAAATTATAAGTCAGCAGCTACAAATACTGCAGCTGCTGACTTTTAATAATCGGACACTTACCTGTTCCAGGGTCCAGCGATGCGGGGGGTCGAAGCTCCACTAGCCCCCTGATCCGCTCGGCGGAGCCGGCATTGCAACTGTGGGCACCCACTGCGCATGCGCCGCCGCGCGCCGTGATTGGCTGCACAGTCATCTGGGACACGTGACCGGTCCCAGATAACTGGGGAGCCCTTCCTGCGCCGAGGGGAAGTGATGTCACCAGCCTAGGCTAGGTAGAAGGCAGACTACGAGGGACCCCCTTGCAACAGGCATTTAGAGCAGGGGTCTCAAACTGGCGGCCCTCCAGCTGTTGCGAAACTACAAGTCCCATGAGGCATTGCAAGGCTGACAGTTACAAGCATGACTTCCACAGGCAGAGGCATGATGGGACTTGAAAAACATTTTTTCTTCTTTTTTTTTGGGATTTTTAAGCCTTTTTTGTTTTTTAGGGGGAAACGCCACTTTAAGTAAATGTGTCTCAACTAATCTTCCCACCCAAGTTCTTTACTAGGCACCCTCCAATGGTAATATTTACCTTTATCACCACTTCTACTAGTTACTAATACCTAAAATTATTGCCAGTTTCGCAGTAAATGGCACAACCTACACCCCCATGGGACAACGCTGGGCCTTGGTTATTGGTTGCCTTGGTCTAATTAATGCTCTTACCTTCTAACAATGGCCAGTTATTGGCCACTTGGTCCCCATGCACTTCATTCTGAAGGTGCCATTAAATCTTGTGTACTTCCCCACAACTCGGAGTACCAGAATTCTTTGAGAACAGCATTGATGATTGGAGCAGTGTGGAAGTGACTGTAAATGTGGGTATTTCATGGCTGGTGGTAAGTGGGTGGGGGACAATTGTCTTCTTGTGACATGTTTGTCATCAGTCACATTTGTGGTTATTCATGCAACAAGGAATGAAGCAAAGTGCCAAATCTTATAATAACCATTCAGAATTTGCATTAATTGTCTTTAACACCAGTAGAATATGAACCCAGAACAGTTGCTGTGGGTTCTGAACTTCCTGATCGCACATCTGTTTAATTCACGAACCCCCTGTGTCTGCTATGTTGTATTAAATTTCATATCCTATACATAATACGTTTATGTCCAAGAAAAAGTGCTTTTAGAAATGCTGGGCTCACCACTAAATATACGTATACTCTGCTGACTTGTAGTTACTTGTAGTTACTGTAACGACAGCATAGTTTGATACAAGCAGCAGTAATTAGATGTTGACAATTCTGAGCCTTTTGGGAATGTAATCCTCTTATGATTTTCATTACTTTGATATTGTCCATACACAGTAAGCGGCACAGGGCGGACACTTCGTGTTTTAGCGGAATGTTCTCAGATCCATGGGAATTAATGATTCCTTTTAAAGGACCTGCCACTATTAATTAAACAAAAAGAAAAATTTGTTTATATGAAACCTTTCGCCTTTAGAGTGATATTTGGAATGCACTTCAAGAAGTTGGTTGCTGCAAGGCAAGTGGAAATAAGTAACTATTATAGATGTCCAAGTATTGTGTACTATGGCATTATTGCAGTTGGGGATTGAATGCTGATGCCAGCCAACCATTTGGGATCTGGGTTTTGTCCCTCAAGCCTTGTCAGACCTCTTGTATATTTAAAGTCTGAATCCTCTGGTAAGCAACTGTGTTTACGAATGGTGGATGGTGTACAATACAGGTGTCAATTCATGAAGATAAAGATTTCACTTCACGGTGGACTTTTACCTTTTGGGACTTTTATTTTTTGGAACTTATCAGACTGATTTAAATTGATTGAAATTGTTTGCGACTGCGCAACACATTTCTAGTTAATCTATTCCAGTGATGGGGAACCTCGGCACCCCAGATGTTTTGGAACTACATTTCCTATAATGCTCATGCACGCTGCAGTGTAGTTGAGCATCATGGGAAACGTAGTTCCAAAACATCTGGGGTGCCAAGGTTCGCCTTCACTGATCTAGTCTATCTATTAATCTATGTGCGAACACGTCTAAACGCAGCTAGCATTAACGTCCATTTTCAAGTTTTTCCTCACCTGAGCACGCTGCTGATGGGGGGGTTCCCACACTTCTCTTCTAAAACACCGGTAGACACCTAATCTGCCTATCAGGAAAATGATAAATGTTTTTCAAATAAATATCTGAAAAGTGTGGATTTGTACTCTGATACCCCTAAATAAGATAGTAAAACCAATTGCCTTCAGAAGTCACCTAATTAGTAAATAAAGTCCACCTGTGTGTAATTTAATCTCAGTATAAATACAGCTGTTCTGTGAAGCCCTCAGCGCTTTGTTGGAGAACCTTGGTGAACAAGCAGCATCATGAAGGCCAAGGAACACACCAGACAGATCCTGGATAAAAATGTGGAGAAGTTTTAAAGCCGAGTTAGACTATAAAACAATATGCCAAGCTTTGAACATCTCACGGAACACTGTTCAATCTATCCTCCCAAAATGGAAAGGAGTATGGCACAACTGCAAACCTACCAAGACATGGCTGTCCACCTAAACTGACATGCCGAACAAGGAGAGCATTAATCAGAGAAGCAGCCAAGAGGCCGATGGTAACTCAGGTGGGAGAATCTTTCCACAGTACAACTATTAGTGGTGCACTCCACAAATATGGCCTTTATGGAAGAGTGGCAAGAAGAAAGTCATTGTTGAAAGAAAGCCATAAGAAGTCCTGTTTGCAGTTTGCGAGAAGCCATGTGGGGTACACAGCAAACATGTGGAAGAAGGTGCTCTGGTCAGATGAAACCAAAATTCTACTTTTTGGCCTAAAAGCAAAAGCTATGTGTGGCAGAATACTAACACTGCACATTACCCTGAACACACCATCCCCACCGTGAAACATGGTGGTGGCAGCATCCTGTTGTGAGGATGCTTTTCTTCAGCAGGGACAGGGAAGCTGGTCAGAGTTGATGGGAAGATGGATGGAGACAAATACAGGACAATCTTAGAAGAAAATCTGTTAGAATCTGCAAAAGACTTGAAACTGGGGCGAAGGGTCACCTTCCAGCAGGACAACGACCCTAAACATACAGCCAGAGCTACAATGGAATGGTTTAGACTAAAGCATATTCATTCGTTAGAATGGCCCAGTCAAAGTCCAGACCTAAATCCAATTGAGAATCTGTGGCAAGACTTGAAAATTGCTGTTCAGACGCTCTCCATCCAGTCTGACAGAACTTGAGATATTTTGCACAGAAGAATGGACAAAAATGTCACTCTAGATGTGCAAAGCTGGTAGAGACATACCTAAAAAGACTTGCAGCTGTAGTTGCAGCGAAAGGTGGTTCTACAAAGTATTGACTCAGGGGGGCTGAATACAAATGCACCCCACACTTTTCACATATTTATTTGTAAAACATTTTGAAAACCATTTTATAATTTCCCTAAGGCCCCTTTCACACTGGGGCGGTGAGCCGCGGTGACGGTAAAGCAGCGCTATATTTAGCGCTGCTTTACCATCGTTTTCACCGCGGTTTTCGGCCGCTCGCGGTGCGGTTTTTTACCCCCCGCGAGCGGCCGAAAAAGGGTTAAACACCCCCCGCAGAGCGCCGCCGTAGCGGCGCTTTGCGGCGGTATTGCCGTGGTTTTACCGCGGTCTCCCATTCTTTTCAATGGGAAGGAGCGGTATAGGAGCGGTGAACACACCGCTCCTATCCCGCTCCAAAGATGCTGCTAGCAGGACTTTTTTTTGTCATCCTGCTAGCGCACCGCTCCAGTGTGAAAGCCCGCCGGCTTTCACACTGGAGTTAAAGGGGCCGGATTTTTTCATGCGGTGAACAGGCGCTATTTTTAGCGCTGCACCGCATGAAAAACGCCCCGGTGTGAAAGGGGCCTTACACTTCACAATTATGTGCCACTTTGTGTCGGTCAATCACACAAAACCCCAATATAATAAATTTACGTTTTTGGCTGTAACATAACAAAATGTGTAACATTTCAAGGGGTATGAGCACTGTATGTGTGTATGGATACATAGGCTAACATACAGGTGTTTACAGGCTGAAAAAATAAATGCCAAATACCTGTAAAATCTGCCTTTTTTTCTGCCTAGTGTGTATGAGGCCTAAGTATGGCCAAAGGCTGCTTGACTGCATGTTTTCTACAAGAAGTGAATTTATTTAAGTGTTACTAAACCCACAACAGTCAAATCAGTCTGTATATGCAGTAAAGCATGCTTGTTATACTCACTGTGGAACCTAAGGGGTTAAATCTTCTGCAGTGTGTAAAAAAAAATTCTTTGATCCTTCCCTTCCACAGTCCCCAAACCGTCTCCTGATAGAACAGGGCCTTGGTGGGAAGCGGCACATGTTCAGTTTGGTGTCTATTGCTAGAGAGTTTTTGTCTTGGGAGAGTGCATGTGATCAGCACAGTGCCAATCAGCACTGTCCAGACAGAGGGGCAGGGGCCCTGCAGCCTTATAGGACAGTCAGAGCAGAATGAAAACTTCTCCTACAAGCATTAACCAGACGCTGCTAGAAGTCATAAGACTGCTATATGCTGCTGGTGAGAAAAGGTATTTAGCAGTTTATATTTACTAAAATAATTGCATTTCCATGTTCTGTGTACTGTGGGAGACCAGATATAGTGAATGCAGGGTCCTGGGTTTAGTAACACTTTAAGATTAATTTAATCATTAGAAGCGTTTTGTCTGTGATTCCAAAATGGTGCATTCTTATGTTCTTTGGTTGTCACAATGAGGTTTATTTACTAAAGCTAGAGAGGGCAAAATTAGTCACAATTCTGCAGAGAAACCAATCGGCTTCCAGGTTTCATTGCTAAAGCTTAAACAAGCTGAGGTTAGAAGCTGATTGGTTTCTCTGCAGAACTGTGACTAATTTTGTTGAATATGATTATTATGTAGTATTTTTTTGAGAATACGTTCAACAAAAATACAATACATATTTTAAACTAAGACTTCTAAGGGAAGGGGTAGCAATTGTCACAATGGGGGGGAATTTTACTAAAATTGGTGCACCCAGAATCTGGTTCAGCTGTTGATGGTAGCCAATCGGCTTCTAACTTCAGCTTGTTCAATTAAGCTTTGGCAATAAAACCTGGAAGCTGATTGGTTTCTATGCAGATCTGCACCAGATTTTGCACTCTCCAGTTTTAGTAAATCAACTCCAAAGTGTCGGATCTTAGTTTGATAGTCTGTCTCTTATCTTTGCGACTGGCACAGTCACATCTTCCCTTCCACGCCTGGTGATATGTTGCTTGGGCACTGAGCACTTCATTGTGAGAACAACCAGTGCCGGGAGAAGGTCACATAGAGCCCAGGGCGAGCATGCCAAACTGCGCCCCCTCCCCCAAAAAGTATGAACATTATGTGCCAGTAAACCCCACCCAACAACAAAAAATTGGGCACTATACTGCATTATCTCCTAAGCATAATTGTCCCCTCCTCCCAGTACAAATGCACCCCCCCTGCTGAAACCCTTCCTTGAGGCACAAATCTCCGCGCCCCCCCCCCCCCAAAAAAAAAAAAAAAAAAAATCACCCCTCCCAGCACAACTCCTCCACACCTGAAATTTCCACCCGGAGTGCACAGTCTCTCCTGCTCCTACTCCAAATCTCTCTCTCCTAGCACAAATTGCCCCCATCCCCTACTAGCACCCCCCAATCATCCCTACTAGCACTAACCCCACCCCAAAAAAAATGTCCCCCTAGCAGAAATCCCCTTCCCCCTCTACCATATCACCTCTTCTAGCACAAACCCCCAAATTGACCCTCCTAGCACAAAACCTCTTCTCCTATGCCCCACCCAACACAAATACCTCTGTATCACCACCCCTAGCACACACACATTTAGTCTCCTAGGACAATTCTTACCATTTGATGCATCCCAAATTTTTACAACCAACACACATCCCCTCCCCCCTCAATCTCCTCATGGTGCCCCCCACTCCATTTGTTACCGCAGTGCCCAGGGCAGCCGCCCCTCCTGCCCACCCCTTGTCCCGGCCCTGAGAACAACGCCTGTGACAATCCAGTATTACTTATTTCCGTGACAAAAATCTCTAACCTGGCTGCTCTGACTGGCAGGAGTCCCTCTATTACAAAAACTTCCCAATTCCTTTAGCAGGAAAGACTGGTCACACACATTATGCATCAAAACTCTGTCTGGAGTCTATTGCTCTATGCCGCTTTCAGTAATATTTCATAGATCGTTGAGTTATTAGCATCTATTTTACATTTGGGAGTGTGCAACGTAGATTTAATCACCCATTTAAACCAATGATAAGTTAAATATCATTCTTAATTACATTTTTGTAATCTAACTTTTAAATGTTGAGTTATTAATTGAAAGTCTTTTATTTAACCCCTTCCCGACCAGCCGCCGCAGTTATACTGTGGCAGGTCAGCACTTCTGCGCGAGGCGTCGTAGCTGTACATCGGCTCTTTAAGACGCTGTAGCAGACGTGCCCGCATCGTGTCCCCGGAGCCGATGCGCATGCCCAGCGGGCGTGATGACCGCCGGGCACCTGCGATCGCTCGTGACAGAGCTAGAACCGGGATCTGTGTGTAAGCACACAAATCCCGGTTCTCTCAGGGGAGAGGAGAGAGATCGTGTGCTCCTACTAAGTAGGAACACTGATCAATCGCCTCACCTAGTCAGCCCCCCCCCCCACAGAACACACCTGGGGGGGAACACAGTTAACCCCCCTCGATCGCCCCCTAATGTTAACCCCTTCCCTGCCAGTGACATTTATACAGTAATCAGTGGCTATTTTTAGCTCTGATCGCTGTATGAATGTCAGTGATCCAAAAAAAGCGTCAAAATTGTCCGATCTGTCCGCCACATTGTCGCAGTACCGCTAAAAATTGCAGATCGCCGCCATTACTATTAAAAAAAAAAAAAAAACACAATACTAAAAATGCCATAAATCTATTCCCTATTTTGTAGACGCTATAACTTTTTCGCAACTTTTACCAAAAATATGTAGAAGAATACATATCGGTCTAAACTGATAAGGAATGTGTTTTTTTTTTTTTGGGGGGATATTTATTCTAGCAAAAAGTACAAAATATTGTGCTATTTTCAAAATTGTCGTTCTTTTTTTTGTTTATAGAGCAAAAAATAAAAACCGCAGAGGTGATCAAATACCCCCAAAAGAAAGCTCTATTTGTGGGGAAAAAGACATACATTTTGTTTGGGTGCAACGTTGCTTGACCGCGCAATTGTCAGTTAAAGCGACGTAGTGCCGTATCGCAAAAAATGGCCTGGTCAGGAAGGGAGCAAATCCTTCTGGGGCTGAAGTGGTTAACAAGCCTGTGTACAGAAGAAGCATAACAGCCAAACATAACTCCCATTTCAGTAGGCACTAGTCACGTTGATCTAAATAGAACACATTTTCCTTGGTTCTCTGGGTTACTGCACTTATCCTTTTGTACAAATAATATAAAAACTTTCACAATTTTATGGGATTTACAAGATCGTCTCCCTTTAAATAGAATATGCTTTTGAAATTATAAATCGCCCAAAACTGTGGTTTTTCCAGTCCCTAATTAGCATGTCTGTTCTTTCCATGACATCAGTGCTTAAACAGTGTGAACCCCATAAGAACTCTGGCTTTTTATTTTTGACTAGTAGGCAGTCTGAAGGGATTCAGTTACTTTCCATTATTTGCCCTACAAATGAATGTATTTACTGCAAACAAAAAAGGAAATGAATAGAAGCAATAGATTGTCGGGAACATTCAGAAGCGGCTTGCTTTTCATATTGGAGTAACTGCTTCTCATATACTTTACCAAGAAAGCGATACATATTTTTCATGCTTTTAGTAAACCTGCTGCCCGTTTTTAAACATTTTAAAGTGAACCTTCGGTCATTTGTTCGTCTTTCCATCTATTAAATCTTCTGCCCTTGTTGTTTTAACTTTTGATAGTAAAACATTTTTTTTCTGCCAGTAAATACCTTATACAGCCCACTTCCTCTTCCTCTTTCTTGTAAAAAGCCCAGGCTTATGACATCACTCTCTCTCCTGAGAGTTTACCAGGAAGGGAGGGGGATGAGTCATAAGAGGGCCAATGAGAGCTGCAGAGCTGGAGGTGTGTCTGTGTAAATCCAAGAAGTGAACAGGCAGCAGCTTCAGCTGCCCACAGTTAAAATGGATGCAGCCAGACTTAGTGGAGGAAGATTTCTGCAGCATATTTGGCAAGTACAGAATCGCAGTATTTAAAAAATGGTTTATCAATAGCAATTAAAGCACAGGAAACTAGCTATAAAATTCTTTCAAGGTGGTATTGGACCCCAGTGACTCTACAGCGTATATATCCAGATAGATCAGACATATGTTGGCGCTGCCACTCAGATAGGGGCTCATTGCTCCATATCTGGTGGGAATGCCCTCAAATACATAGTTTCTGGGAACAGATCACACAAATGTATACCACAATCACAGGGGAGGTAATACCAAATACCCCGCAAATTACACTTCTCTCTATCCTACCAGGCACATATAATAACATAAAAAAAAGTCTTCTATGTCAATGGTTGACAGCGGCTAGATTGGTTATACCAAGACACTGGCTCTCAACTCAGTCTCCAACAATAACGGAATGGGCTATGGAAATGGACAATATAGAAAGATTAGAAAAACACCTGGCATATGAACTAGACAATCAGGAGGAATGGATGCGGACATGGGCCCCCTGGAGGAAATATAGAGAAACATAGTTAAATTAGACAAGAGTGAAAACAAAAAATTAACCTACATAATATAGTTCAGGGAAACAACAGTCAGAGCCTCGTCACTGAGAAAGAGGAAGGGAGGGGAGGGAGAGGGGGAATGGGAGGATATTAATATGTGGGGTGTGTTTTTTTTTTTTTTTGTTTTTTTTTGTTTTGTGGTTTGTTTGTTGTGTTTGTATCGTGTGTTGGTGTCTTAATGGTACTGTTTAGTCCGGTGAAGTAATAGTAATTACGTGTAAAGATATTTACAAGAATTATGATGGACTAATTAAGTGATTCAACTTTTGAGTAATCATGTAACTGTCTGAAAATGTCTTAGCTTGTACACTTAATGGATAATAAAATGAGATTGAAAATAAAATAATATGCAAAGTGGTTGGAGGAAAGCTTCAGAATGGCAAAGATTTTTTTATTACAAATTATGTGAGCAGACGGCAGCTCCTCTTTAAGTAAAACTAGTGCCTAAAAGTAGACATGGCTATAAAAGTTTTTTTGTGCCTTTCTAATATAGCTTATTGTGTTATTTAGGAGCAAAACTTCTGACCTAAGCTCAGCCTAGACTAGAGGGTAACTCCACTTGCTTGGGAAAAAAAATAGGAGTGAATAAAAAAAATATATAACATATTGTTACACAAGTTATAATAATGTACTTAAAAATTATATTCCTATTTCAATCTGCAGCGCTGTAATTTTTTGTAAAATTCAATGCAATAAGGTGACCTGGAGGCATTCTGTACACAGTGTACAGAACACCTCAAAAATATCAATTCCTGCTTCCGGGAAGAAGTCTGCACTAAGATACAAGTCATGTTTTAGGCATCCTGTGCAATAAAAATTTATTTTTTGGGGGCATACTTCCTATGGGTTCAGTACTTGTAAAGGAATGAAGCAACTGCAACTTATCTAATCTGAACACTGAAAGTGCATCGGCTGATTATAATGAACCAATCACTGCTATTCAGAATCACTTTGCACCGGACATTATGAAACAAACCAGTGGGGATCTGCAACAAAGTTTTCTAAGTACATTGATCATCCAGAGGAGATTTCTTTTTTTTTCTCGAAGAAAAAAGTGGACTTGTTCTGTAAAGGGGAGTCTGCAGTTCATAAAAACAATGTTTGCTTTATATGAGAATCCTTTTCCCAATTAAAGTAAATATTAGCATTAATGGAAAGAAAACTTGTATAGCTTAAATAAACTTAAATAGCGGTAGAAAAAATGATATATGCTTCCTTACTGCAAGGGATGATGTCAAGCTTCATTTAACAAGATCTTTCGGAATGCTGAGTATCCCATATCTCACAAGATAGTGCCCCAGCGCTGTGTAGAATTGTACACACTTGTGTTTTCTGGTCCTTAGCATTTCCCTGTCCCTTGATGGCTCCTTCCTATTTCTATATGGGTAGTAAAGCAGATCATAATCATAGTGGGCCAGTAGGACTGTGCAGGGGGCATGAGGAATTGTTGGGCTCCAACACTACCTGGAAATTTGAAAGCATTGCAGAACGGCCCATGGTTTGGCATAAGGGCAAAGATTTTAAGGCTTTCAGCAGTTTTTCCATTTTTTTTATTTTTGCTAAAAGAGTCTGTTTTAAATTGCAGTCTGCACTACCTTTATGAATAAGCCTTTATACAGTGGATATAAAAAAGTCTACACACCCCTGTTAAAATGTCAGGTTACTGTGATGTAAAAAAAAAAAATGGCAAAGATAAATACATTTTAACTTTTTACACCTTTTTAATGTAACCTATGAACTGTACAACTCAGTTGAGCAACAAACGGAAATCTTTTAGGTGGAGGGAAGTAAAAAAAAAAAAAAAAATAATAATATGGTTGCATAAGTGTGCACACCCTAAACCTAGGTTTATATTGGAGCGATTTGTCATGCGATTTGAGAGATCAAATCGCAGCCTATTGGAGACAATGGCACTGTTCAAAACGGTGCGACACCCATCTTGAGGCGCCACACCGATTTGCAAAAGTAGTTCCTGCACTACTTTTGCCGATTTCAGATGCGACTTCAATAGACATCTGTGCATGAAGCCACACAGATGTCTATCAAGTAGCACCTGAAATCGCGCTGACCTTGAAACTTTGAAATTGCGCTACTTCACTTGTAGCGCAATTTCAAAGTAACATCAATGTGAACCAAGGCTTAAACTAATACTTTGTTGAAGCAAATTTTGCTTTTATTACAACACTCAGTCTTTTTGGGTATGAGTCTATCAGCATGGCACACCTTGACTTGTCAATATTTGCCCACCCTGCAAAAACACTCCAAATCTGTCAGATTGCGAGGGCATCTCCTGGTATACAGCCCTCTACAGATCGCTCCACAGATTTTCAATCCGATTCAGGTCTGGGCTCTGGCTTGGCCATTCCAAATCTTTAATATTCTTCTGGTAAAGCCATTCCTTTGTTGATTTTGGATGTATGCTTTGGGTGGTTGTCCTGCTGAAAGATGAAGTTCCTCTTCATGTTCAGCTTTCTAGCAGAAGCCTGAAAGTTTTGTGCCAATATTGACTGGTATTTGGAACTGTTCATAATTCCATCTACCTTGACTAAGGCCCCTGTTCCAGCTGAAGAAAAAACGGCCCCAAAGTATGATGCTGCCACCACCATGCTTCATGATGGGTATGGTGTTCTTTTGGTGATGTGCTGTCTTGTTTTTGTGTCAAACATATCTTTTGGAATTATGGCCAAAAAAGTTCAACCTTGGGTTCATCAGACCATAACAAATTTTCCCATGTACTTTTGGGAGATTTCAGATGTGTTTTTGCAAAATTTAGCCAGGCTTGGGTGTTATGCTTCCATCTTGCCACTCTTCCTCATAGCCCAGACATATGAAGAACACAGGAGATTGTTGTCGCATGTACCACACAGCCAGTACTTGCCAGATAGTCTTGCGGCTCCTTTAATGTTGCTGTAGGCCTCTTGGCTGCCTCCCTGACCAGTTTTCTTCTCGTCTTTTCGTCAATTTTGGAGGGATGTCCTGTTTTTGGTAATGTCACTGCCATATTTTTTCCACTTGATGACAATTGTCTTCACTGTGTTCCATGGTATATCTAATGCCTTGGAAATTCTTTTGTACCCTTCTCCTGACTGATACCTTTTAACAATGAGATCCCTCTAATCCTTTGGAAGCTCTCTGCGGACCATGGCTTTTGCTGTAGGATGCGACTAAGAAAACTTTATAGGTCACATTAAAAGTGGAAAAAGTTCTGAAATGATTTATCTTTAATTTTTTTCCATTACAGAAATCTGACATTTTAACAGGGGGTAGACTTTTTATATCCACTGTATTTGTTTTGTCATTTTTGGTCTTCTAATGTGTATATATTGCACTGCTCTGTGTAAAATCTTTTTGTGGACAGTTGCAAAGGGTCAGTAAGTTGGATTCTTTGCATGCATTGCCTGTGTTCGTTTTGGGAGGAATGACCTGTTTAAATTTTCCAGTGATGCACAAGTATGAGAACAATGTGGTTTTGGGCTTACTCAGAGTATGTCTTTCCGGCTCCCTTTGTTTTTATATGGACACAGACTCCTGTGGAGCCATGTACTTCATTAGTTCAGTGCTTTGGGGGCATGAGAGAAGACGGACTCGCAAGCTGAGTGTAGATTTACTGTGTGTTAATGGTTTTCTGTAGGAAGTCGTATACCACTAACATTGTTACCACAAAGTATACACCATTGTTAACAGGGAAGTGCCTATTTAAAAAATCTTTGTTTTCCATCTGAATGGATTTGTGGCATAATATCAGATATTCTTACAGAAGAAAGAGAATGCCCTAGTTGATTTTAATTTTAGCCTATAAAAGATCTGTATTTCTTCTGGGGGCAGGCAACAGATTTATAACGTTAAATTACTCCTATACAGATAATATTTTACCACTGATAACGTCATTTCACCAAGTTTGGACATTGGTCAGGATGTCAATGGGGTACACACAATTAGATGCCCTTGGCACAGCTGTGTTCTGTAGAGAAGATTTTCTCTTGGGTTGGTATTTTGTAGATCTTATGTATAACTGGTGTTCACATGTATGCTAGCATGCTACGAATGACTGAATTGATTGCCCAGCAGTTGTTTTTTTCCAAACAGTTAGCCAATGTTTTTATGTATCCCTTTGGTTCACGTAATGGTGAAACTGAAAAGTATACCGATGGTAAACAGTGAAGATCTAGAAGGAATGTTCTATAGTGCAGTAAACCAGGCATGAGAAAATATTGACTGTACAGGATTTTAGGGATGGGTCTTGGATAGGAGGTACGTGTCCCCATTGTTTGGATTGTAATCCCTTGAGGGGGATAATAAAAATCAGTTGGAGTACCCAGGGATTCTCACCCGCCCAGGGTGAGGGGTTCCAGGGTGATCAAGCAGAGAGGAAAAACTGATTTTACAGTTTTCTCAGTATTAGGTCCTGATATGGGACCCAGAGTCCAGAGGACTTGGGTGGGGAAAAAGCCTCCAACCCTGACTACGGGTATAATGGTACTGTAAAAATTAACCTGTCTGCCAGAGAGAGATAAAGGGTAGGAAGCAGGCAGCAGGTGTCTATGAGGTGTGGACACAGTTGTGAAATGGCTGTGGGCTGTTTATCTGCTGGGCTCGGACAGGTTTATGGTGGCGGTGAGTTGAATCTTTGTGCTGTACCAGTAGTTTCTGGACTATTTTTGTTTGGTTTATGCTGAAGTAAGGCTAATTTCACACTGTAGCCGCGGCCACGTTGGCGGTAAATTCCCGCTCATTTTAGCGGTGCCTTTTGGTGCCTAGCGGGGCGCTTTTAACCCCTGCTAGTGGACGAAGAAAGGGTTAAAAGCGCTGTGTTGCGGTGCTTCTGAAGCATGTTTCAGGCACTTCGGAAGCGCTGCCCATTCATTGCAATGGGCAGGGGCGGTTTAGGAGTGCTGTATACAGCGCTCCCAAACCGCCCCAAAGATGCTACTTGCAGGACTTTTTTTCCTGTCCCGCCAGCGCACCTCCCCATTGTTGAAAGCACTCAGGCTTTCACACTGGGGTGGCGTGGGAGGCAGTTTATGGCGCTTTACAGGCACTATTTTTAGCGCTAAATCACCTTTCGTGTGTGAGGGGTCTAAAGCTATTTTTGTTTTCCTGTTATGAGGAAATATAAACTGTTTGCTTTCACAAAGATGACTGGGTAGTGATCTGGACCCCCAAATATCACATGACTAATAATAGGATTCAGTGTAAACTGTGTCCAGTTAGGGTTCTCTGCTTGGGACTGTTCAACATATAATTGAGTGTAAAAGCCAGCATTGTGAAGTTCTACAGCAGCTGGTCATGACATCTGACCATGTTATGTCTTCGTTGTAATACATTTAGGGCAAAGGAACAACGATTTTCTTAAGAGCCCACCACACCCTGACTATATATTTTGTCCTGGGGCCCCCAGCTGCTCTATTTACTTAGAACTGAGAATAAAAAACCTGTCTCGGCTCAACCAGCCCAAAAGCATAAAAATAGAAATGGCCCACTACATGTATCAAAGATGGCAAACAATTTTATTTGATAAACCAGAGTACTGTGAATCAGTACTGCTTAGACCTTGAAGAAGGGGACACAGCCTGAAAGCTCGTCCATGAAAAATGATATGTTAGTGAAAATTAAAGTATCACAGACAGTACTCAATTTTCTCTGTCACAATTGCACTAATACGGCTACAATCACCTCAGATTTGATAAACCACAAATGTATGTTAAAAACAATAACGAACAGACACAAACAAATACTAATAAAAACAAGCCAAGTCCACCTCTTGCAGACCCATGATTTAATACCAAGATAACAGGGGCATGTGGAAATTGTACAATAATAATAAATCTAGTGTTGAGGGTTATACCCTTCAGTCCACAAAACCTCTTAAGAATGAATAGCTTGTGCACCTATGGAGGCCAAGATATATAAAAACTGTCAATGCCAATTCAGGTAAGGGCAAGGAGCTATGAGAATTTACAGAGCAACCTATTACTGACTTCTTTTACTATAGGAAAAAAACACTTCAGTGCACCTGTTTCCAATCTGTTATGTGGGTCTCACCTGCCATAGGCTACTTGTGAAAAATTAGAGTAAGTTGACAGTTTGTGTTGGGAAATGTATTCTGCATACGGTCATGGTTAGATGGAAGGTGAGTAGTAATACATTAAAGTATACCAAAACTGAAAACTGTGTATTCCTTTAAAGTCAAGCATAGTGGGTGCATCACTTGACTTTTTTAAGGTGTAAGCAGCTGGGCGCTCATCTCAAGACGTTATTTCACCCACACTGAGATTTTCGTCAGCTCGCTCCCTTAGATTATTGCCTAGATAAAAACACCTTTTGCGTAATTTTTTATTGCTATCATACAACCTGCTGACTTCTGATCTCCGTACACTTGACCTCTTCTTCCTACGCAAATGGGAACACATGCTTAAAATTTCCTTCTCTCCATTGAAAAAAGACTGCAATTTGCTCTTTGCCCATAAGGCCTCCTTAGCCAACATCTACCAACAAACTGGTTACAAAATGATGACTTGTTGGTATGAGACCTCTAAAGTCTTGCATGAAATTGATCCAACAGTGTTTCCTTTTGTGTTGGATGTGTAACCAGGAAGTTGGGACACTACTACACATCTTTTGGTCTTGCCCTAAAATATGTGACTTCTGGATGCATGTTACTGTTACCATTTATAGGGTGATGAATGTGTCTCTTGCAAATGACCCTGCAGCCTGCCTCTGTCATGCCAATGTCATTTAAGCGATATACAAACTCTCTCCTCAAACCTCTCCTTAGTGCGGCCAAAGCTTTCAACCCCGTTATGTGGAAGTAACCTTCTCCACCAACAGTTGAGCAATGGCTGGACCGAGCGTCCTATTTCTAGTTGATGGAGCAACTAACGGCCGACTTCAAGGACCAAACTGTGAAATGCTTCAAAGTTTGGACACCCTGATGGTGTCACAGTAGACCACAGAGGTTCTTTGGAGCGGCGAGTCCCCCGTTCACAGAAGCCACCCTTTTAAAAAAAAAATGTTTTTTTTTAAATCTCATCCTTTCTCTGCTGAGCCCATTTTAACTATTTCTGAGAAAACAGAAAATGAGGGGTGGAACGACAGAGCTTTGCAATGTCTTAACCTACCACTAGAGGTTTATAACCTGCCAGCTGGTATTTGCAGACTCTGTACATCTACTACAATCCTAATTGATGTATTGTGATGGCTCATTCTTTCTAATACCGCGTACACACGGCCGGACTTTGCACCATCCAAAACTCCGTTGGCATTTCCGACGGAAAAATTAAGAACAGGCTCTCAATCTAAAGTCCGTCGGAAATGCCGACAGAAAAAGACCGATGGGCATACACACGGTCGAAAAATCTGATGAAAAGCTCCCATCGGAAATTCCGGCCGTGTGTATGCGGCATAACTGTTTGTACTTGTCTGTCCCACTTTGTTGGAGTTTGAAATAAAGACTTTATAAAGTCAAGCATAGTGTATTTTTAATAAGTTATTCTTTTCACATTTGGCTGAAAGGATTTTTTTTTTTTTTTTTTTAAAGGGTTCTGTTCTATGATGGCGTTTCATTTATAAATTTGAATATTCTCCTTGTGTCTTTCTGTATGTTAGACAATGCAGTTGTCATCTTTGCTAAATAACTTCTGAGAAGAAATCATTTTAAAAGGGACACTTGTATATTGTATTCACATAATTCGTAAGGCTTTGTGCTGAGGCCTTCACTGAGGTAAGAGGAGCAATGAAGTACAATCACTGTATGACCCTGCTAAACAAATTGCAGAGCCTATTCTTGTAAAAAAAAAAAAAAAGAATATACTGCCCAGCATTTTCATTTATAATATAAAGTTTATATGAAAAAAGTTTATAACTCTACATGGAAAAGGTATTTAAAATTTACATCATAACATTACCATGTTTAAAAATGGTAGAAGACTATAATTTCCTTTTTAAATCAAAGTAGTTAACAGTTGACATAAGAAACTGACAATTTGACAAATGAGCAAAGTAATCATGTATGTTGTCACCGATAATTTCCATTTTAAACATGATTTATTTGTGCAATAATAACTGTGGGTTGATCGCTAATTATACAAATGAGAAAGGCTGCCTACAGATTATTATCTCCATACATTATGATGGCAGCACACAGACTGAAGGAAAGCATATTCTTGTAAGCTCATCTCTTTCACAGTGCCTACTATACATGCTCATTTGGAATTTTTGATGTGATCTTTTTCCAGGTACAACTGTTGGATTACAAACAAGATAGATCTTGTAGGTTTTTTTCTTAAGTTGAATTTGTGTGTAAGTTAAACATGTACATTTTTTAAGTGCAACTCCAGACAAAAAAAATATTTTGACGTTTTTTGGAAGACGGGTGTAAATGGACAGTGAAGTTTACGCCACACCACCCATAGTGCAGAGCAGGCTCTCGCCGTGTCTGCTTTGCAGGAACTGAGTGGACACAACTGCTTCAATCAGCAGGGGATCTGCTCACAGATCCCTTGCTAATCAGAATGGAATCCGCACAGTGTGAAAGGGGCCTTACATTTATACTGTTGCTTCCTGGTTTCCTAGGCCAAAATAATGTTGGCGGCAAGGGGTTAATGCCAACTATTCTGGGCACATTTATGTTTTCCATATGACATTCGGGTCTCATCAATAATCCTTTAAAGGCCCTGGGAAGTAAAGTTTATGATGCCTCTAACTGTCTGCTATGTCTCAAATGTGTCTGTAGCTGGCTTGAGATTGCTTGCTTAAAGCAGAACTATACTCACCTTGGCTCCAGCGATGCAACGTCCTGGAGCTTCCTGCTTGCTGCTGACCTCTTTGAGCAGCTGGCTTCCATGTATAAAGCACCAGCTGCTTTCATTGGCCAGGCCGATATGATGTCAATCCCACGCATGCACAAGAGTTCAGTTGGCTTCGGCATTGCAGCTCACTGTACAGGGAGGACAGACCGGTAGGCAAGTTTTTTTAACAGAAGGAATGTTTATTAAATTTACAGAGACATTACACTTGAAAACATCACACACACGTTACAAGGGTAAACTTGGCAACATTATAGGTATAACCAAATAGTTGAGAACGTCCATTAATCATACCAGTTAATCCACATATGTTATGGACATGTCTTGTTACCTCCACTATCCCTCCACCCCTTCAGACTCACCACCATAAGGAAGCGGAGATAGACCACCCCACTCGCCCGTTCCACCAGCTACTACCTGGAGACATTAAGAGGTGTATTAACCAGTACTGGAACATCCCTGGGAAAACCTCCTGTCAGCGGGTCCCAACACACCGGAACCTCTAACAGGTACACCGCTGGAGGAGCTCCACCCATCCCCCCCACCCCTATTCCCATGTCATTCAGCCAATGCACAACTGAATAGTTTACACTGTGATGTTCCTGGCCTGCACCCATGCATCCCATATCTTATTGAATTTCTGCGGGCAGTTACGACCCATGTACGTAAGTTTGTACAGGGGCAGAACTGCATTGACCATTGCCTTCCATGCCGAGCTCTGAGGCGGGTCCGAGAGCTTCCATTTTGCTAGTATCGTCTTTCTGGCATAAAAGGCTGCATAGAAGACGAACAGGCCCATGTGCTTGGTGGTAGTCAGATTATCAGTAATGCCCAGAAGAAATACCAGGGGATCCCTGTCTAGAGAAAGACCCGCCACCGCGTTTACGTCCGCCACCACCTCCCTCCAAAAGGTCTGAACCAGGGGGCACTCCCACACCATATGTATGAATGTTCCCACCGACTGTCTGCACTTGGGGCAAGTATCCGACACTCCAGGATATATTCTAGCTAATTTATCAGGAGTGTAATACACTCTGTGCAAGAACTTTAGCTGGGTGAATCGGTCCCTAGCGGATACCATGAGTGGAATACATTGCTGCAAGCCCTCACTCCAGTCCTCCTCCGTAAGGGTGGGTACATCTCCTTGCCACTTCTCAAACAATCGAGTGGTACTATCCACCGTTTTACACGTGAGTCTGAGATATACCGATGACAGGGTACGATCAATCGACCGGTAGGCAAGTTTAATGCAGAAGAGACAAAGCATGTCTCTTTTGCATTCAAATTCCTGTCTGTTCGCCCATTATTATAATTTGCATAAAGTTCCACTTTTAGCACTGACATGGAATTTAAACGTGGCCAGTTTTGTTGCAAACGTGCACAGTTTTGGGGAAAATTAGGGTTTTCATTACAGTACATAGTTTGGGGTTTGTCAGGCCTTTTAACCACTTCAGCCCCGGACCAATTGGCAGCCAAAGGACCAGGCCCCTTTTTGCGATTCGGCACTGCGTCGCTTTAACTGACAATTGGCGTCCTTTTTTTCCCCACAAATAGAGCTTTCTTTTGGTGGTATTTGATCGCCCCTGCGGTTTTTATTTTTTGCGCTATAAACAAAAATAGAGCGACAATTTTGAAAAAAATTCAATATTTTTTACTTTTTGCTATAATAAATATCCCCAAAAAATATATAAAAAAAAACATTTTTTTTTCCTCAGTTTAGGCCGATACGTATTCTTCTACATATTTTTGGTAAAAAAAAAAATCGCAATTAGCGATTATTGATTAGTTTGCGCAAAAGTTATAGCGTTTACAAAATAGGGGATAGTTTTATAGCATTTTTATTAATATTTTTTTTTTTTTACTAGTAATGGCGGCGATCAGCGATTTTTATTGTGACTGCGACATTATGGCGGACACATCGGACATTTTTGACACATTTTTGGGACATTTGTCATTTATACAGAAATCAGTGCTATTTAAATAGCACTGATTCCTATGTAAATGACAGTTGTAGTGAAGGGGTTAACCACTAAGGGGCGGGGAGGAGTCCAGTGTGACGTGTTGTGTTTTTTTTTTTTTTTTTTTTTTTTTTTTTTACAGTAGGGGGGCGTGGCTGTACGTCTGACGTCATTGATCGGCTTTCCTGATGACAGGGAACAGCCGATCAATGACAGGCAGTGTAGGAAGCGCGGGGAGAGGTTTGTTTACACATACCTCTCCCCGTTCTTCAGCTCCGTAACCCGATCACAGGATACCAGCGGCGGTCGGGTCCGCTGGTCCCGCGGCCGTGGTCACTGAGCTCCCGACCGGGTCGCGAGTGCGCCGCTGGTGGCGCGCGCGCGTCCCACAGGCAGGCAGGCACATGCACGATCACGTACAGGTACGTGATTTTGCCTGCCCGTGCCATTTTGCCGACGTATATCGGCGTTAGGTGGTCGGGAAGCGGTTAATATCGTCAGTCTTTGTCTTCACTGGGGAGATTTTACCTCACCACCTATACAAATGGCATCCGTCTATGGGACCAAAAATGGAGGGAAAGGTAAACCTTACGTGGTTATACAGACAGTTATAAAAAAATATGATGTAACCTAAAAACCACAGATGGCTGTCAGCGTCTAGTGGGGTCATTTTCTCTCATTTCCTCTTCCTGGTGAACAAAGTGAGGAGAAATTTATTAAACATGGACACAGTATTTCATACACTTCCCACTCCAATCTAAAACTGTAAAAAAAAATTTTGTTTAAACTTTTACTTGCACAAAGGTAGTAGAAGAAGAACTAGTAGAAGTAGTAAGATCATTACTTGAAAGCTTTAATGAAAACAACCAAGTTCAGCTTTTAAATGGGGCAGGGCAAAAATCACTAGCTAGCTCTCTTGAATAATTACAACAAATATCGCAGCTTGGTTAAATATTTTAGTACTGACTTGGGATCACAAGTTGGGCTGGATGGATTGGGGCTAAATGCTGACATATGAGCCCTTTTTAATATTTCACAATTCATTACAGAATTGCATACTAGGCTGTTGGCAGGCCCAGAGCAAATGCCCTTTTAGCTGCTTTATTAAAAGAGCCCTGAATACAATGTTTTTTAATTGTTCTCTTATGAGCAAACAGATTCCTTGTATGAATCCCGTTTTAAGCCATCACTGACTTCTGTGTTGTAAATTTTGTAGGAACAACCCTTATTGCATGGGCTAATCTATTATATTTGCACATTCTGAGCTTGAGGGACGATAAACAAAAACATTTTGGATGGAGGTTAGGTTTTTAGTTTTTATATAATCTTTATTATATTTTACATTTTGAGCCATACAAAACAATGGAAAGGCAGAATTCACCTCAAGAACAAACACTGATATAAGTAGGGCAATAAGTCAGTACACCATAACCATTACAAGCCTAAACCTGTCCTAGATTTTCGATCTAAGTGGACATTCCCCTCAAACTTTGGGGGGAAGGGGAAAGGGCTTGCATAATAAATCGATGGAAAAAAAACCTCACTGTATCGTAGGCGCTTACAAAATGATGTAGGAACATATAAAACATGAGAAATATACAAGTATAGCTAAGGACTCTATGAATCGGTAGACACAAACACACCTGGGTCATTGGCTGATTGGGTAGGACTAAACTAGGAACACCAATTTTAGTTCTATATCTGGCTCTGAAAATGATTCAGGTTCCGGTTCTCTTGGACAAGTTGCCCAAATGCAGGGTCCGCCAAGGTTAGCAAAGCAATATCTAGACTAGAGGAAACTGGGGCCTGTCCAGAGGTATGACTCTGCCATGAGGCCCAGATTGAGTTGAAGCGCTCATGAGTTCCCTTGCAAGTGGCCACCCATTCCTCTGCTTCCATTATCTCCATCACCTTCCCAAGCCAGACCTGCTCGCTCGGAACTCGCTGGCTCTGTGGTATAAGGCGATTTGCGGCATTGAAAAGGTGAGGGAGAGCACTGCGTTTTTATAGTGAGTGGGGGATGGGGGGGATGTGAAGCAAAAAGTGCTTCTGGGAAAAAGGTACGTCAATACCAAGACTATCCGATATGTACCTGTGTACAGCAGACCAAAAGGGTGATAATGGACAGTCCCACCAAATATGGAGTGTTCCATTCTGCCCGCACCCCTCCAGCGCAAGTCAGAGACTAATGGGTAAATTCTACGGTACCACCATGACAGCAGCTTATAGTTTTCTTTTCTTGCGTTTTTAGAATCCACTAAGCTAGAATGTGTGAGGCGGTACAAGTGGTGCAATTGCTCCTCGGCAAACTCACACCGGAGATCACGCTCCCAGGTTTTTAGTCTTAAAAAGAGTGGGGAAGAGTTGTTTCTGTCTTTACCCCATTGGGAGATTTCCCCGCACTTTTCTGCTCCTGCCCTACAACAAATACAAGTTGGAGTTGTTGCAGAAACCTGAAAGCAAAGACTGCAATAAAATCCTTGTCAGATGTTCTAACCTTTCCTACCTTTACTAATAATGTTTTTGTTATTATCTGTATCCCTGCTCAAGAGATTTGCCTTCATGTCCTGCCCTGACAGGAAATAAGGGGAGACTCCCTGATGGCAATAAAAAACAGACCGAGTATGTAACCTGCCCTGCTCAATAAAAAAATAAAAAAAACACTGCAGCAGGCAGGGTTTCTGTCGCTACTTCTAATTCATATTCCATGGCTGTAATGAGTTTGAAATGTAGCCGGTTATGACAGGGTCTTTTAACAGATTTATGGCGGGGAAGATCAATTTAATAAAAATTCATTGTGTCTAAGCTGATGTTGAACTTGTTTCTGAGAATGTGTTGGCATCATCCTTTCTTCACAAGGCCAAAGATGTCTTTTCAAAACAAATGGCCATTTTTATTAGCTTTATATTATTTGTGACAAATGAGGGGCCTCATACAGGTTGTCCTTTTTATCTTCTTGCTGTGCAGTAGATACTGTAGCCGTCAGATTCCATTAAGTGATTCTGGTGAAAATCTTTACAAATAGGATCTAAGTTAAGAAGTATGGTCTCTCTGCAGATGCATAGTTTTATTTTTAGATGATTCTTTCAGAGGTGCAGCCCACTTTATATACAAACCTGGAACCTATTTAGTTTTACGCATTAACAAGCAAAAATCTATTTTTGGTTTTGCACAGAGCAGCCCGGATCCTCCACTTCTCGGGTCCTTCTTCGGTGCTCCTTGCTCCTCCCTGCTCTTGAGTGCCCCCACAGCAAGCAGCTTGCTATGGGGACACCCAGCCGAGTCACAGCTCCCTGTGCCCATTCAGACACGGAGCCGTGACCCAACCATGCCCTGCCCCCTCTCTCTCCTGACTGGCTGAATGATTTTGGTTGACAGCAGTGGGAGCCAATCGTGCCGCCCTGCTGTCTCAGCCAATGAGGAGGGGAGTCCTGGGCAGCGTAGGCACTCCCTCAACGTCGTTGGATAAAGACGGGCTTAGGCAAGTATGAGGGGGGCTGAAGGGGGCTGCTGCACACAGGTTTCTTTAATCTTAATGCAAAAAATGCATTAAGATAAAAAAAAAAACTTCTGCCTTTACAATCCCTTTAATAAAACGCTAACTGTGATAATCTCTAATAGCCAACGGTCATAATCTCCGATACCCATGGATCCAAATGGGTATTTCATTTCTATCCAATTACTTTAACAATAATGTCCTCCATTCTTCTACCCAAATACAAGAACAGTGAGACATCCCCCACCTATATCACCTTTTTAGCTATTCAGCCATAGAACAGTGCTATTATATTGAATATCTTTAGGTTACTTACTTCTATATACGCACCTTTACAAAATATAGCTTCAATTCCTCAAACCGGCTAAACTGTATAGTACAATACTTTCTTGCTGTGGTGATAGCTGAAAAGATCTTTCTTCACACTTTAGTATCAGATTTATCAATTGTGGTAAACTGAAGAGGATCTGGACCTGATTTATGAGTGTGACCTAAGTAAATCTGTGCAGATTTCAAATAAGCACTCATAACCAGAAGTTCTGCACACGATTGGGTGTGTTGGGTGTTCCCACAGGTGCATTGTTTCAGCTCACTGCACACGTCAATATATTTGGGCCTTAGGCTTTATGCACGAATGCATGAACACAGGTCAGGTTATTTGGGTGTTACAGTACATAGATCTGTGTGCATTGGTACACTTCAATATCCAGAAAGGGGTTTGTTAAAGAAGATCTTAATGCAATCACTAAACTGATGTCATTTCAGAAGTTTTTAATCTTTTTAAAGCTGAAACTTTCATTTAACCCCTTCACTCCTAAGGGTAAAACAAATCTAAATGTCTTAGCACAATTTTTAATCTTTGACATGTGTTAGTAAAACTGTACATATAATTACAACTACTTTGTGCATCCAGGTGGATGATAATGCAATTTTCTCTGAACGAATTGGGCTTTCTTTTGGTGGTAAATGGTAATGATATCTCCTGATTATTATTTTTTTATATTATCAAAGGAAAACTGGCCCAAAGTAGTAAAAATAAAAAATCAGTTATTTGTTGTTTTTTTTATTTTTTTATTTAGCTGTGGATTTCTTGCTACCACCAGAACCTTCAACCAAAGAACAACCCAAATTAAATGTTCCTGCTCCTGATGATTGCAGCAATACCACATATGTCTGTTTTCTACCCGTAGCACAGCCCAAAAACAATAGTGCCCATTTTTTTTTTTTTTTATCCTACCTAAAACACCTAAATACTGACCCTGACCCAAACACAAAGAGCCCTTCCACACTGTAGCCACCCATGCGTTCGTGGTAAAGCACCGCTCGTTTTAGCGACGCTTTACCACTGTTTATGCAGCGCTTTTGCGCCACATTTTCGGCCACTAGCGGGAAGTTTTTAACACCAACAAAGGGGTTAAAAACGCCTTTGTTGCGGCGCTTCGGAAGCGCTGCTCATTCATTGCAATGGGCAGGAGCATTTTGGGAGCACTGTATACAGCACTCCCAAACCACCCCAAAGATGCTGCTTGCAGGACTTTTTCTAACGTATCGCAGTTTTCAGGCGCTATTTCTAGCGCTAAAACGCCGGAAAACTGCCTCGGTGTGAAAGGGGCCTAACCCTGGCACTGACCTAGATCAAACCTTGATCTAGGTATTTTTTTTGTATTGTATTTTTTTATTTATTTTTGCACTCACTTTTTTCTCTGCAAGGAGAGGGAGATATACGAAGTATCTCTCTCCTCCATTCACAGAGAAAGAAAACACGGGAGCTTCACAGGGACTGATCACTGTGATAGCCAATCGGATGCTATCACAGCAATCGGGGGACCCGAAATTGAGAGTTCTGGGTCCCGATTGTTGGTACCTGGCTCTCCGTGAGACCCCGGTCTCTGTGCTGGGAGTGAGCCATGCGGTGCGCTCCCAGCACAAAGGGGGATATGCAAATATGCGGTCCCACGGAAAAAAAAAACAGTCCAGTGGGGCCGCAAATTTTCGCACAGTGGACGGGTTAAGATACCCAGTGATCCTGCCATGTTCAGGCATTTTCTGTTTTGGGCAGACCTCTAACTCTGTTTTGCCTCTATGTTGACACCCTGTCACATGCTTCCCCTTACTAAGACTACAAGGACTCCCATTACAAAGGCATGGTCCATCATGGTCCTTATGAGGAAGCTGGCCCGAGCAATGATATGCAACCATTGGAGCAAGTGCATATAGACAGGAAATGACCAAAGCTCACTTAGAACAACATCCTTCAGGTCTTTAAATTATTTACTTTTTTTTTTTTTTTTCTCAGATCAATATTTTCCATAGAAATGAGATCCACAAAAGCTATACTGAATTATAACAATATATAGATTGGTTTCTCTACCCACTCCCTATGAGAATATTATATTTTAAAGTAATGCATATCCATTGGATCTAATATCCTCATAAGGAGTAATCAGTTCATATTTTATTATTAATAGATAGGAAGTGATTGAAACAGGATGGAGGAGTTCAGTACCACTGAGATGCCAAAAATGAAGAAGATGTTAAAACCTTATTTTAGAAAAAAAGAACATGACATTTTAGCATTTAGTGCTTTAGGGAAAAAAAACATGGTATTTATTGCCTTAGCAAACTAAATGTCACCCAGTTTAGAATAGGGGATGTTCCAATTATTTCCAAAATGATTTGTGTGTTGTAACACAACAGCAATTGGATCCACATTAGAACACATAGGGGTGTCGGTAGTACACAGGATCAGGTTGCAACATTGTAACTAGTAGTGTCCAATGATAAGTAGCTTGCACAACAATCTTTAAAAAAAAATAAAATAATCTGTGCTTTGGTGATCAACAACCATGAATCCACAGCGACTTTATAGCTGAGTAGCAAGCAAGGAAGCACACCCACCGGTCAGTTTTCTTATTTGAATCTAGTACTTCCACATTTTGATACACTTTGCAGTAGCCACAGTCCCATGTCAATGAATTCCTGATCTGGAGATACAGATTAAAAAAAAAAAGAAACGGAGCGCGGAGACGGGCCTTAGCTATAGGCACACTGAGAGGCACACAGTAAAGAGAAGGGATAATGCTGTCAAAACCCCCCAGAAATGCAGCTCTGCTGGTGACGTTACTACTCGGGCAGTACTACTTCTGATATATTCCAAAGGAATTGTTACTCTTTCTCAAGATGGACCATAGGTGTGTAGCTCTTATGCCGTGTACACACGATCGGAATTTTGGCCAGCAAAAGACTGATGAGAGCTTTTCATCGGAAAATGCGACCGTGTGTAGGCTCCATCTGAATTTTTCTGGCCGAATTCACGCCAGCAAAAATTTGAGAACCGAACGGAAAAAGTTTCTATCGAAATTCCGATCGTCTGTAGCAATTTTGACGTGCAAAATTCCTACGCATGCTCGTAAACAATTTGACGCATGCTCGGAAGCATTAAACTTAATTTTTCTCGGCTCGTCGCAGTGTTGTACGTCACGGCGTTCTTGACGGTCGGAATTTGGTGTGACTGTGTGTAGGCAAGACAGTTTGAGCGGAATTACGTTGGGAAAACCATCAGAGCTTTTTCCGACGAGAATTCCGATCGTGTGTACGCGGTATTACAGTGACTCTAAACTCTGGTTTACAAAAAAAAAATATCAAATATGTATGTTTAACTATCTTCTGTTGCTCTCAGCCTTCTCCAAATTGCCAAGTTCATTTTCTTTGCTGCTGTGATCTGAATACCTGTTAAAAGGTGGATATGTTCATTCTTTATGGTCCCAATATAGGAAGGTAGCCACCCTGTTGCTTGCTCTTGGGATAGACTGTGGACTATTGACTGCTATGGGATATGGGCAAGCAAAATGTCTTTCTTCAGCAAAAATTAACGCAAACAGTCCATAATTCTGGTGTCTTGAAAACAAAACAGTGGCTCACCAACAACCAACTGGTGCTCATTTTGCTTTGTGTGTTTGTTTTTGTTTGTTTTTTTTGTTTTTTGAGCAACCAAATTCAGGCTGTCAAATTTATTTTGCTCTTGTATTAATGTCAGTCCTTTTTTATTACAGTGCTAATGTTACTGGAATCTGGGTCCCCAGAGAATGTTGCCAAATGATATGTTTTGGTGTGCTCTGTAAACTTTGCTATTTATATATAAACTCTCTGCGTATGTCTTATTATCAGGATATAAAATGTATATGCTATGATTATGCAATACCTACATTTAATAAAACAAAATGGAAAAAAAACCTGCCCGACATCTCTATGTGTGTGTGTGTGTGTGTGTGTGTGTGTGTGTGTGTGTGTGTGTGTGTGCGCGCGCGCGCAGGAAACCCGCATTCTCCCTTTTCCAGACATTTGGATTTCTAGCTGAGTCAGTTGAAGTTGCTTTGTGTTGTTGTTGTGCAGGCTCGCTCTGGTTAGTCATAGGAAGGGGAAGTGTGTTTCTTGGCCATTATCTTACAGAGGTGCTGCCACATGCTTTCACTTGGCTGCCTCGCTCATGTTGCCTTCACTCAATGTCTGAATTAGTCTGGGTGGAGTTATTTAATATCATACATGATTTAACAAATGTTCTACCAAAGCTCAAAGTCTGCTTACTTCTGCTCCCTCTGCCTTCGTAGTTAACCTGTTCAGTTCCGCCAAGCTTATGTAATTGTGTCTAGACAGGGCTATGGAAATAGTCGTCAGAGATCACTGTAATGGAATCCATATACATAAAGCTATTTCTAGCCTCAAAGAGGACCAGTCACATTTTTATATTCCTAGAGGTATGTTATACAACTTACATAAATACTTTGTTTGCCAAACAGCGCTATTTTCCTTAGAAACAGATGGCCATGCTCTTGGCTGAGAGTCCTGGAGACTTTCCTATGTACCTCTGTTTAACATCAGCCTTAAATCAACCCAAAACCCAAAATGTAATATCTTGCAGTTTACCAATCCTTAAATGCTTTGTCTGCATTCGTTTTTCTTTTTTTTTTTTTTCCCTTTTATTTTCACCTTGTGTTCAAACCAGTAACACACTTCCTGTCTGTCTCCATCTTCGATGGAGGGGCAATGAAGACCCCTTTTGACAGCAGCATTGTCATTGTGGGGGTTGGGTAGTCTTATGCGGAGTACACGCTATTGTTGCTCGTTCGGCAGAAGCCGGTCATGAGACCAGCTTCTGTTGGATGAGGAGCTGTACAGACGGGCCAAAAGTCATCCAGTTCCTGTCGAACCGACCGTTCTCGGCCCGTGTGTACCCAGCCTTTAGATATACCAGCAGATCTAGATGGACTTAAGTTTAATGGCAAACTCCAGCTAATGCTTGTTAAATAATTGCAAGTTTGTTTTTTTTTCCCCCCTTTTTGGGACAAAGATTTACATGAATGAAAGCAGACCATTGTAAGCACCCCTGTCAGTGTTAAATAGTTTGTATCAACACTCTTAAGCTGGCCATACACTAGTAACATTTTTGTTTAGTAAAAATTCTTAAACTTAAAATATATTCATTATTGGGGGTCAAATTGGGTTACTAGTGTTTTCAACTGCAGTGAAGATAAAATTTGAAGGAGCAGTATGGGAAATGTTTCTGGAACTAATACATTTCTAACCATTTCTTTTATTCCAAAATTGATTGTTTAAAAGCATTTTTTAACCTCTTCTACAAAGTAGAGATGGGCTCTGGCGTGTTCGGGATCCTAGTACCAACCCACCTGCCCCATCCTGACAGGAAGCCGACACTGCACACACCGCCAATCACAGGCAGTGAGACATTTCCACTGGGATGTCATTGTTTTACCCCAAACCTTCCCTTATGTTGGGTTTCCAAAATCTTATTTTAATAGATCTTTAAGAGTAACAGCCAATGGCTCCTGCTGCCATGGGAGCCAATGAAGAGAGAGAGACCCGGGAGAGCCGCTGCTCTCATGCACATCGCTGGATCAAGATGGGGGAGCTGCACCCCAGAAGTTTTTTTTTATGTTTAATGTATAGAATGCATTATGGTAAAAATACCTTTTGCCTTTAGAACCACTTTAATATTGCAGACAAAATACTGTTACATATTAGCTATTGTCACTACTAGCATATGTGTATTATTTTGTCAACACTCCTTTCCATTTTCATTTTAGGTATTTTTTTCTTTCTGCATTGCCATCCCTTTCTGTTCATAGAGTTGTGGTTAAATTTATCATTATACATAATGGATGCATCATTACCTGTTATTGACTAACTGACAGCATGTGGTAAAAGGATCCTGCAGAGAAGCATAGAATAAATGATACTGCTGATAATTAGTGCTCATTAATTTTGATGATGCCACCAGCAGATAAATGCCATCGGTATTAAAATGAATAGTTTACAGGGAAATTTTCACCTTTGGTTAAAACTTGATTCACATAATCATATTAAGGTTTTTTTTCTTGCCAAATTAACCTTTTAATTTGTAAGCTACAAAATCTGAAATAATTAAAATACGCACAGGATAGATTTCTGGTACCTGCTGGGAATAAATGTGGCCGTGTTGTCCATATCATCCAGTTTGTTTGTTCTTTTAAACTTGCACCTGAAAAAATGAAAGCTAGATTCTCTCGTCGCACACATGGTAGGAGTCAGTTTAAAAACGGACCCGCTCAAACATGTTAAAATGAAGATAAGTAATAGAAGGGTTGGGATGATTTCCTTTTTCTTGGTGAAAATGCTGCTCCCAAATTTTCTATGTGTGACCTAGGTATTTGGTCACATGATCTCTGGTGAAAGACAAGATCAGCCAATGTGAACTGCTGATCATCCCCTTTAGCACTGATCACATGAGCAATTGCCAATGCCTTCACATATGTACCGACACAGGGGCAGCCTGAAGTACCTAGGATCCTGTATGTATCCATTCCACAAAGACTGTTAAAGTGGTCCGGTACCACACAATCCAAGACCCCTTAGCTCACCCAGTCACCAGACAACACCAGTGTAGGGTACATCAGGAATTGTCTTTATTTGACATGTCACACACATATATATACAGCCAGATGACTAAAACCTAACCTAAGTAGCATGAGCTAATTATCTTAATCAACACTGGACTCCTTCATTAAATTGCAGGGTTAATTAGCACATACAACAATAGGTGAAATACTCTTACCATAGCCAGACTATACTCATTTACACAACAGACAGGTGGCTGGAGTTCATGACATTAGCATCTGATAGCTTGTGTCCCAACAGTGTCATGAAGTCTATTGCTAATATGCCAAATACATATACAGAGTCTGTGTCTTGGGGGGCCAGCCTGGACCTGAATCCAAGTAACACCAGCTCAGGGGTCCCCAGGCTTGCAGCTCAAAGAGCACTGTTCCCCCAAATGCCAGGGCCCATAATCGCAAGGCAATAGGCTCGCATTCAGTCCCCTCCAACAGCCTCTGTCCCGGCTAGGTCTGTCACAGTGGTATTACCCCAAAAAACAAACATGTATTGTACTGAAGCTTACCAATTCTTAAATGTGATGGCTGCATTTGTTTTCTTTAGATTTTTTTTTTCCTTTAATTTAACCTGGCTGGTGATTCAGCCAGTATGTCTGTTGTTGTTCATATTCCATTAACACAGCTACAAAAAGGGCAGAGGGTTAAGACAAACCATTTATCATTGACAGGGGTGCTTTTTTGTATGCATTTCAAGCCTTTGTTTTCACTTTTGACTGGAGTACGCCTTTTAATTAAAAACTGGTGAGACGCTTGTTTTTCTTCTGCTCCTACATATAATGAGCCCGAAAGACCTTTTCCTTGTACATAAACAGCAGTTGCAGCATTTGTTACTTATTGAAGGAAACTGTTCTGAAAGCTGGTGAAAGTATTACTCAGTGTCTGAGAATACAGACAGCTGGCATTCCTCAGCAAATATGTATGTGTGTTGTATTTAATCTTTAAAGGCACTACTTTCCGATACTGTTGTGCAACAAAAAAACTGGTCTTCAGTTTGATGTGTGTTTGGAGAAAAGCGTGGTGCATGGAATGAAGTGGAAGCTTCAGAAGCTAAGCCCACTGAAGCTTTTTGTGGATATGGGTCTAAAGAGGAAGTAACTCTCACCAGAATTGGCTTGAGACCGCGGAAGTTAAGATCCAGTCACAAAACCCAGTTCTTCATGTTGGGTTTCTTATGTATAGTGAAACCATTTTGTTTTTAGTTTTTAACATTGAATACAACAGGAAATGGTTAAAACTCTGTTTACCATTTGCTCTATTGTCCTATTGTTTCCACAGTAAGAGCTGTAAAAATGTGGAATAGACTCCCTCCAAGAGCTGCTTCTGACCAGCTCGGTAAATTGTTTTAGGAAAGGCCTGGATTTTTTCCTAGATACACATGATCTAAATGGTTTCTACTATTTATAGGTAAAGTTGATCCAGGGTATATCCGATAGCCTCCTGGGGGATCATGCATTATTGTTTTTTTATTTTTGCCTTCCTCTGGATCAACTGTGGGTATAGGATTGTATATATAGGACTTGTGTTTTTTTTTTTTTTTTTTTTTTTTTTCAACCAGACTAACTATGTAACTATTGGGGGGGGGGATCTCTTCCCTTCCCTTCCCGTGCCAGAGACACAACAAGAAATGACTGGAAACATCAAAACGTTCTAGAAATTCTGAACTTGGGTAGCTGTCACTGGAAAAATGTAATCGGTGTTGTTAACATTTCAATACACATCTACTGTAGATCCTGCAATGTCTGGCAAACTGTTCCATCTCTGTCAGGTTGGATGGGGACTGTCAGTACACAGCAACTTTTAACTCATGTTGCAGATTTCCATTGGATTAGGCCATTTTAAGATATTCAGGTTCTTGGTTTTAAACCACTTCCCTGTAGTGCTGGCTGTATGCCTAGGGTAATTGGTCTGTTTGGAAGGTAACCCTCCACCCCAATCTCTGTTCTCTTGCACACTAAAAAAAAAAAAAAAATTGTCCTCCAGAACTGCTTTTTTTCAATAGTCTATTTTATATTTATGAAATATGTCCCCAAATTGATGCTACTACCACCACCACCACCACCACCATAGGGGATGGTGTTCTCGGGGTGATAACCAATGTTGGCTTTTCAACTCAACTAGCAGTTTGTGCTGAAGTAAAAAACAGTTGGTCTCACCAGGCCAGGGAACCTTTTTTCACATTTGCGGCTTCTCTTACATGCTTTTTAGAATATTCCAACTCTGATTTATGTGAGTTTTTTTTTTTTTTTCCAGCAGTGCCCCTGTCCTCCTTATCACCAGTGACTTAATGCTATGTGTGATCAAGAAATAAATATACATGGATAATTTACAAAAAATCAAGAATAAAAGAAATGACCTATATTATTTTTTCCTTTTTAAAAAGTCACACAGGAAGAGACGAAACGCATCAGGGATGTTCCCACATAGGCATTAAGTCACTGGATTTATGTATTGCTTTGGATGATATTGCACGACACTATTTGATATATGTTAACCTCCCTGGCGGTATTCCCGAGCCTGGCTCAGGGTGGAATTTCAGTATCATTAGCGGTAATCCCGAGCCGAGTTACTTACCTTGTCCCCTGGATCCTGCAATGTCTCCCCGCTGTGTGTGCGCGCTGTCTCCTCGCTCGATTCACACAGTGCCCCGAGTGCTGCTGAGCTCCGTTCCCTGCGACGTTGCGGCGCACGGGAGCGGAGATCAGCGCCAAATTCAAAAAAGTAAAAACACATAATACACATACAGTACTGTAATCTTACAGATTACAGTTCTGTATAAAAAAAAATACACATCCTCTTTGTCCCTAGTAGTCTGTCCAGTGCCCTGCATGTAGTTTTATATTATAAATACATTTTTTTCTGCCTGGAATTTGGAAATTGTCCATAGCAACCAAAAAGTGTCCCTTTATGTCAAAAGTGATTTTAGACCAGCTAGAAAACAGCGATAATAAATTAGAATCACTTGCAGAATTGAGCGATAGTGATTTGTGGGGAAATTCGTCATCAAACACTAAATCTAATGACAGCGACTATTCTGCAACTGAGCAAATTTCAGTGTTTTTGATTTGATTACATTATTGAATAATTTTTATATATATATTTATTTTATTATAATTTATGATTTTGTGTTTCAAACTTTATCATACCCGGGATGTCTACTAGACTCTGGTTTGGACATATTTAAGTGAGTTCTTCCTAAGAATTGCATGCCTACAATATAAAACGCCAAATTTCCATGCAAAATAATTGTACCGCTTTCAGTACCTAAAATCAGAAATAATCATCCCGCCAGGGAGGTTAATAACTTTGAAAGTCTGTGCACAGTTTATTCTGTTCTTATTTAATCAGCTACTGCTTTTCCCATCGATTTTTAAATTTTACAACACTGGGACTGACCACTTATTTATAGCAGGCAGACCCTCCCAATTTGCACTCTTGTTTCTGCAGTTTAACCACTTGCCGCCCGCCCATTGTCAAAAGACGTCGGCAAAGTGGTTGTAAAATCCTGACAGGACGTCATATGACGTCCTCAGGATTTTGAGCCGCTGCACGCCCCCAGGGGCGCTCTACGCGGCGATCGTTGTTGCGGGGTGTCAGTCTGACACCCCGCAGCTACGATCTTGCCGTGATCAGCCGTGTCCAATCACGGCTGATCACAGTGTAAATAGGAAGAGCCGGTAATCGGCTTTTCCTCACTCGCGTCTGTCAGACGCAAGTAGAGGAGAGCCGATCGGCTGCGCCTCTGACAGGGGGGGTCTGTGCTGATCAATTATCAGCGCAGCCCCCCGAGTATGCCCACACTGGACCACCAGGGATGCCACCAGACCACCAAGGATGCCCATCACAAGGTATGCCACCCTAGACCACCAGGGATGACACAGTGCCCACAATGGATGCCAATCAGTGCCCACAATGGATGCCATCAGTGCCCACAATGGGCTTCACTGATTGGCATGCATTATTGTTTGGCTCTGATAGGCAGCATTTTTTTGTACTGATGGATGCCAATCAGTGCCCATCCGTGCCAACTATCAGTGCCCATCCATGCTGCCTATCAGTGCCCATCCATGCCCATCTGTGCCGCCTATCCATGCCCATCCGTGCCACCTATCAGTGCCAATTTGTGCCACCTATCAGTGCCGCCTATCAGTGCCCATCAATGCCACCTCAGTGCCACTTCATTGGTGCCACCTCATCGGTGCCCATCAGTGCCCATCAGTGAAGGAGAAAACTTACTTATTTACAAAGTTTTGAAACTGAAACAAAAAAAAACATTTTTTTTTCAAAATTTTCTGTCTTTTTTTTTGATTTGTTTAGCAAAAAATAAAAACCACAGAGGTGATCAAATACCACCAAAAGAAAGCTCTATTTGTGGGAAAAAAATGATAAAAATTTCATTTGGGTACAGTGTTGTATGACCGCGCAATTGTCATTCAAAGTGCGACAGCGCTGAAAGCTCAAAATTGGTCTGGGCAGGAGGGGGGTTTAAGTGCCCAGTATTGAAGTGGTTAAGAAATGTACTACAATGGTCTGATTTTGGTATCTCCAAATCAGAATGACGAGTTTGAATACATAAGATTGAATAGGTCTAGAGAAAAATTATAATTTCATAATAATTATTTAAAGTTGTTCAATGTTCATGTACATTGTGCTTAAACAAGTGTTGTTTGTTCCTTGTACAGTACAGAACATTGGCTGATATCCAGATAGGCCACGAGTGATGATATATTTTTTTGTTTTGTTTTGCCTGGCAAGTCTTCAAAATTATATGTACTTTAAAATACAGAATATGCTGATTATATAGCTATAAAATAATGATATCCCCTTTGTGGAATATGTTGGCCATACATTCTTTTTATGAAGGGCAATCCTTTGTAAGCAATTGTATGATGTGCTTTCTGTGTTGTAAGAAAGAACAAGTCCCCTGCCTGTGCCTCTGTTTGCAGAGAATGACTGGTTCTTTTTTGACTTGAAAAATGTATTAGTCCTTTGGGCATAATTAATTGCCGTTTATATTAATAGTGTATGAACAAAATGTTTTCAACAGCTGCTATTCACTTAATTATTTTCTTTTATTTTTTTTATTTGAGAACCAGACGAATTTCGATTCATCTATGGCCAGGTTTACTGTTCATTTTCTTAGAAAGCAGCCACAACCTGAGTAGAAACTTATGTCTCCTGAAAAGAAAAACTGTCCCCTTCCTCAGCAAGAGAATCAGCAGGCAGTATGAGGTTTGCTGATTGCACAGCTTCAGGTCTGACGCTATAATTGGGTGTGTTGGACCTCGGCAGAAAGACCACTGCTTCCACACAGAAGGAAAGAGTCCTTCTCTGTAGCATGCTGGCAGGGTACTGCCTTTTCTACACAGGCTGTGACTGCTTTCTAAAGAAAATGAGCTGTGAACATCTTTTATTCTGATGCACCAGGAATGTTTAGCTGAACGTTTAATTGAACTTTAAGGGTCCAGTTACCAAAATAAAATTTCCTCTGTTTTATAGCAAAAGGGAGACACAGTTCAATAGCATTCCATAGTTATGTTTAAAGTAAAAGTGTGGGATTGTAAAAAAAATAACAACAACAATGAATTCATTATCTCCTCCATGCTGCTGCATCAGTCTGATGCTGCAGCTGTTTCCCTGCAGCTCTAAGCCCAAAAACTGAGCGATCACATGGATGTTGATCACTCGGTTCCTGGTCTGTTCAGAGCAGAGATCCGTGATGGTCAGTCACTGCTCTCTGCTCTTACCCTCCAGAGCTCACTAGAGCACCAAGCTGGAGAGGAGCTGGAGCAGCTGATGCAAACTCTCTGAGCAAGCTGCTGGACATGCATCTGGGTGGATCCCAACATTATTGTCAGGATCCTTCCAGAGCCTGGAGTGGCTGTAGGACATCAGCCAACAACAGGCTTTAGCTGGTTCTGGGTCGCTGGAGAGCAAAAGTAAGTGCACTGCTGTGACCCAGAAGTGAAGTATGACCAAAAAAAAGCTTTGGCCGTACCGTGTTTTAAGCCATTTAAAGTTGAAACGGTTTAATTTGGTTTACTCTTCTGCCAGTTTCTTTATTTTCTGGACTGGGAAAGAGAACAATCTGTGCAAACCAAGGACTGTCATGTGTTGCAAGCCATAGGCTGCTCACATGCTCAACATGGCATGGTATGAAAGGGCCTTATGTACAGTGGAATACAAAACATGGTACAGCCAATGCGAAGTGCTCTACTACAGTCTAGAAGGCAAGTGATAGACAAATGGCTGTTGTTTCAAGGAGTCTTAATGTGATTGTTGCAATCCTAGCCAACGTGTTTTTCGGGGTTTTACAGCGGTTCCAAAGGCTCTTTTTTTTTTTTTTCCTTAAAACAACATAGATGTTCAATTTACCTGCTCTGTTCAATGGTATTGCAAAGAGTTGCTGCTTAGTTCCTTTTCTGGGGTGCTGTCTCCTCTTCTTTTGAGTGCAAACTGTGTGCTGAGGGAGCACTTGTGGGGACGTGCTCCCGAGCTGGGCTGTGTGTGTTCATAAACACAATCAGCATGGTTCAGCTCCGGCCCCCTACACTCTTTTCACAGGATTTGACTGACAGCAGCAGGAGCCAATGATTCACTCAGCTCTAAGGCCCCTTTCACACTGGGGCGGTTTTCAGGCGGTACAGCGCTAAAAATAGCGCCTGTACACCGCCTGAAAAAAACGGCCCCATTCACTCCAGCGGTGCGCTAGGAGGACGGTAAAAAAAGTCCTGCTAGCAGCATTTTTGGAGCGGTATAGGAGCGGTGTATTCACCCCTCCTATGCCGCTCCTTCCCATTGATTTGAATGGGACACCGCGGTAATACTGCCGCTACGGCGGCGCTCTACGGGGGATTTTAACCCTTTTTCGGCCGCTCGCGGTGGGTAAAACCGGACTAGGAGCGGCCGAATCCCGCAGCTAAAACGACGGTAAAGCAGCGCTAAATATAGTGCTGCTTTACCGTCACCGCAGCTCCCGCCCCAGTGTGAAAGGGGCCTTAGTCCGGTGGGGAGAGGAAGAGAAAGCCGCACTGCTGCAGATAGCACAGTGCTGGATCGAGATGGGACACAAGTAGGTGTCTAGGGAGGAAGGAGGAAAAAGCAATAGTGGGACATTTTTTTACCCTAATGCATTAAGGTAGAAAATGTCTTGGCTTTATAACCACTTTAATTTATTCCCTTTCAATTCTAGCCGAAGAATTTTGGGGGAGGTTTAATATGACCTTGATCAGAGCTATGATGATCAACAATCAAATCATCTTTGAATTAAAGTCGTTCTAAAGGCTGAAGGTTTTTACCTCTGTGCATATACAAGAATGTAAAAATCCTTCCGTGTGCAGCAGCTCCCCCCAGCCCCCCTAATACTCACCTGAGCTTCATCACAATCCAGCAATGTGCATGAGTGTCTTGGCTCTCCTTGGACTCTTCCCTCCTCATTGGCTGAGACAGCAGACATTGGCTGCCAAAAAAAAACAATAAAAACTGCGCCACCAATAAGTCCACCAAGGTCCACAACAGACCAGAAGATGATGGATTAAATGTCCAAAATAAATGGTGAAACGGCAAATATAGTCTCCTTTTATAACAGTGTCCTTGGTATGATTTGAATGAACCACCACCGTGCTCCACAACATAAGTGAAAGTGAAAACCGCCAAATGGAAAGCCGCTTACCAGGGTAAGCACAAACAGCATTTGGCTATAACCCAGCCACGGCCTTGGGTATCCAAAATAGAACCCTCCAGGAAACCTTCTCAGGAGAATCAGGGTGCTGGACTCATTCAGTATGTCATATGATCCATGAGATCGTGGGGCATATGAGAAAAAAAGGGACCATAGCGTGATACTGCAATACAGATACATTTATTATAAAAAGTAAGTTATACTTACAAACAACATGGTTTTAAAAAGCATTTGTAGGAAAAACGCCGGCCGGCATTCTAGGAGCCCTTCCTCCTTTAAAAATGACGCAGTGACGTCACTGCACGCCCTTCCAGACGCGTTTCGTCATACACAGACGTTATCAATGGGGATAGGGCGATACACTGACTCACTGCTTTATATAGAACCACGCCTCGTTCTGACATGCAAGAAGTGGCTGAACTACGTCATATTGGCTGTGGGAAAACTTGCCCATACTCTACCTGATTATAAAAAGTGTGCCCATATAGGATATTATAACTGACTGAAAAGCTTATATTAATGGCAAGAAAACATATTAACTTAATTGCCTAGCAACCCACGACCAACATTTTAACCTCAGTTTAATGAAGTAAAAAGACATTGGCTGCATAGACATGCAAAGTTGCAGCTCACCTGCTTGGGTGCCCTCATTGCAAGCTGCTTGCTCTAGGGGCACTCGACAGGAGAGAGGAGCCAGCAGCGTGCGTCAGCACGGGACCCAAGAAGAGAAGGATCGGGGCTGCTCAGTGCAAAACCACTGCACAGAGCAGGCAAGTATGACAGGTTTGTCCTCTTTTTTTTTTTTTTTTTTTTTTGTCTTTTTTTTAATTTTATTTTTATTTATTTTTTAAAGAAAATGTGTGCCTTTTTTTAATATTACTTTAAATCTGTTCTGTAAGGTTTTACCCTTCCGGGTTCCAGTAGAACTTTCAGCAACCAATACAATATTCGTTTTTTATTCTTGTATGTGTCACTTTAGAGGATATTTTGTTCCATTTCATGTCCTAGGAACAGATTTTAAGTGACAAAATCTTTTTCAATGGAATGGAAAACTGTATTACAAATATAAGGTTAGAACGTTTCTAGGTGTCAATGTCCAATCGTGTGCAAGCAAACATGCTTTTTTTTTCTTTTCTTTGCATGTAATTGGGTATTTTTTACAAAGTGAAGCTTTACCTCATTCACTAAGCTCTGGAGCAACTGCACTTGCAGAGTGTAACTGCACTTTGCAAAGTGCACAGTCTACTTGCCTTTATTAAATCAACCACATTATGCCTGCAGAGTGCCCATTGACCTAAAATTCTTTCCAATAACACAACCCTACTCTGAGAATTTCTTCACATTTCCTGAACGAAAGATCTGTCCAGCTGCTTTGTACTGGGAACTGATGAGACTGCAGACTGAGATTGCCCAGCTGTTTGTAGAAATAGAAAGGGGGCTTTAACCACTTCAGCCCCGGAAGAATTTACCCTCTTCCTGACCAGAGCACTTTTTGCGATACGGCACTGCGTCGCTTTTACTGACAATTGCGCGGTCGTGCAACGTTGCACCCAAACAAAATTTGATCACCTCTGCGGTCTTTATTTTTTGCGCTATAAACAAAAAAAAAAAGAGCGACAATTTGTAAAAAAAGCAATATTTTTTGCTATGATAAATATCGTCAAAAAATATATAAAAAAAAAAGTTTTTTCCTCAGTTTAGGCCAATATGTATTCTGCTACATATTTTTGGTAAAAAGGAAAACGCAATAAGCATATATTGATTGGTTTGCGCAAAAGTTATAGCGTCTAAAAAATAGGGGATAGATTTATGGCATTTTTTTTTTTTTTTATTAGTAATGGCTGCGATCTACAATTTTTATCATGACTGCAACATTATGGCGGACACATGGAACACTTTTGACACTATTTTGGGACCATTGTCATTTATACAGCGATCAGTGCTATAAAAATGCACTGATTACTGTATAAATGACACTGGCAGAGAAGGGGTTAACCACTAGGGGGCGATCAAGGGGATACGTGTGTCCTAGGGAGTGATTCTAACTGGGGTGGATGGGCTACCTAGAACATGACGGCGATCACTGCTGCCGATGACAGGGAGCAGTAGATCTCTGTCTTGTCACTAGGCAGTACGGGGAAATGCCTTGTTTAGATAGGCATCTCCCCGTTCTGCCACTCCGTGACACAGTCTCGGGACACTGGTGGATATAGAGTCTGCAAGGTCCCGCGGGCACGATCACAGAGCACACGTCGGGCGCGAGCCCACAATGCCGCTTCTTAAAGGGGATGTACCTGTACGCCCATTTGCGCAGCTGTGCCATTGTGCCAACGTATATCATCGTACACTGGTCAGCAAGCAGTTAACGTTTGTCTCCCCAATGCCTGTACAGCAGTCATAATGATTGCCATTCCCTTATTCTGACCAGCAGCCGCTGCCATTGTGACACCAAATGATGGTGTCACGCTTGTCTCTACAATACAAACAAATTATTAGACATTCTTTTTGCCAGACAGCTATGCATTCTTATTTGAAATCTCTACTTTGTAGACACTGCTGAGAAAATCATGTAGCTCTACCTACAGTATCATTTGTTGTCTTGCAAGCCCTGTATTTGCCTTCAGCTTTTTATTTCTATTAAAATCTTCGTTTATCCGATACTTGATTTATATTGCAAATGTAAGATTTGATTAAATACTGCATTCTGTAGATGCAAAAGTAACTGGCAAAAATCTGTAAGAAAATAATTCTCTTTAGCAGAAATAAAAATAGATTGTGTTTTTGTAGATACTCCCCAAAACAGTTCAGAGAACTATTGTGCAAATATTTTAGTGGAAAAATCTGGACAATTCTTTGGCAACTCTACTTATTAATGACAGGGTGAAATCGCTCCGTCCACATCTCGTATGCCAAGTTTTCTTATTGTGTTTTCTAAACAAGTAGGCACATGATCTCCCATAAGCTGAACCTGTGATCCCGTCTCTCTCTCTGTGAATTGGCATCAGCCAGGAAGTCGTGCAAGGACACAGGAGACCAGAACACTCCCTGGCCACTCTTTGTGAGGCTTCATTCTTTCTAAAGCTATTCAAAGCTCAAATATTTCTGACCAAAATAGGATGCTTTTTAACATTCCTTTCATTGTGAAAGACACAACATGAAAAACAAAGCAAAGACCATGAACACTGCTGCATAGTTTTTGTGTTATATGTTAGACGGGTAAAAGTAAAAACAGCCCTGGGTCTAGTATTTATTAAAACACTTAAAAATCCAAACCGGAGGACAATTTTTTTAAAAAATTAAATACTTATCACATTTTGTTGCATCACAGTGCTGCTGATCTCCTGCAGCCCTGAAGCTGCCTCATGTCTGCATGCACTTCAATGATGGCTGCATTGCAATCTTTTGGGCAGGTTTCCTGGTGATGACAACAGTGGACCATGCAATACAGTGCCGGATTTATAAGGGGGCAAATGGGGAAATGCCCCAGGCCCCCCTGCCAGGGGGGGCTCCAGACTTCCTTTCCTTTTAGACACTGCAGTACTGTGCGGCTCACAGCAGGGCGTCCCTGTTCCCCGTTTCAGGTCCGATTTCGGTCCGAATTTTTGGCTGAATTCGGACCTGAAACAGACCAGAAGACGAACGGACCCATGTGCAATTCGCTCCAGAGATGTGTGAACCAGCTCCATAGAGAGCCGGTCAATGTATTGCATTGTATTTCCAGACGACAACTCTACTGATTAAATGAAAATTGTACGATTTGGTATCGTACGAGAAAAAATTTTGTGCTTGTCCCATCAGATAATTTTGCATGAATTATCTTGATCAGCTCTGGAAAGCTCTGGAAAGCTGTGTACCAATGATCAGATTATCATACGATTGTTTAGAAAGCGGTATTTTTTTATACAATTTTCTGATTGTGTGTACGGGCCATAAGTGCTCTGTACCTACTGGCTGATGAGAGCAGTGTCCTCAGGATGATGCAGTTTTTAGACCCCTTTCACACTGGGGCATTTTTTTTTAGGCGTTTTACAGGCGCTTTAGCGTTAAAAAAAAGTGCCTGTAAAGTGCCCGAAAGAAGCCGCAACTGCAATCCCAATGTGGAAGCCTGAGTGCTTTCACACTGAGGCGCTGAAAAAAAGTCCTGGAAGCAGCTTCTTTGCAGCGCTGTTGGAGCGGTGAATACACCGCTCCTAAAGCGCCCCTTCCCATTGAAATCAATGGGAAGCGCCTGCAAAACGCCCGAAAAGCGCCTGAAAAACGTCCGAAAAGCGCATTTGGCAGCAGCGCTTTGTGGGTGCTTTTAACCCCTGCTAGTGGCCAAATAAAGGGTTAAAAGCGCCCCACTAGTGCTCGAAAAACGCTGGTAAAGCGCTGCTCGGGCGCTGGCAGTGTGAAAGGGCTCTTAAAGCACTTGGGCTTTCACATTGGGATTGTAGATGAGGCTTCTTTCAAGTGCTTTACAGGCGATTTTTTTAACGCTAAAGTGCCTGAAAAACGCCCCAGTGTGAAAGGGGTCTTAATGAGATGGTTTAAGATTTTGCAGATGCTAAGTGCAGGAAGAAAGACTTTTTGTAAATTATTGTAGTGTGATGCATAACTGATGTATGACTTGCCAGTTCTTTTTACCTGTGTAATGTGTAGTTTTAGGCCCCTTTCACACATGCGGACCGTATGTCCGTTTTTCATCCATCCGTTTTTGGATGAAAAACGGACATACATGCATCCCTATGGGATGGCGGGTGTCAGCGGATGAGCATCCGCTGACACCCGCTATTGTCCGCCTCTGCTATTGTCCGATTCTGCAGACAGAGGAAGACCCTATTTTTCCATCTGTCTGCAGATCGGATGAACACGGACAGACGGTCCGTGTTCATCCGATCCCCCATAGGGGAGAGCGGAGAACTGACAGGGCGGTCCCTGCAGTGTGCAGGGACCGCCCTGTCATCAGCCGGCTCAGCGGGGAACAGCTGAGCAGCGGATCTTCACGGGCGGATCAATATGGATCCGTCCCGTGTAAAAGGGGCCTTACAGTCAATATAGTTGAGAAAAAAAATCAGACCAGTGTCTTCTTCAGAACCCAACTTTATTATTAATATTTTTTTTTTAGAACAAATGCGGTTTATCTTTCATTCCAGTTCACTTTTTTATTTGTCATATAATTTAATTTCTATGTTAAAGGGCCCCCAAGGTCTAAATCCGGCACTGCCCACATAATGTGTTGAAACTGGCACTGTATTTAGCAGCCCTTGTGACAGGTTGACACAAGAATTGGGACCTTATAAGGCCCCATGCACACAACTGTAATAAATTTACACCAGCATATTGTACACCCATGTAATGTTCATAAGCCCTTACACAAAGGGAACTTGTGGTAGAATCACTCTGCATTATTTTAATGAAAATTGAAAAAGAAAAATGACTTGAAATTTCTTTAACATGTTTAGGCATTTATCATATTTAGTGTTTGGGTTTACATATACAGTAAAACCTTTGTTTGAGAGTAACTTGGTGTAAGAGCGTTTTGCAAGACAAGCAAACATTTTTATATAAATTTTGACTTGATAGACAAGCGATGTCTTGATATACAAGTAGTGCCATGTCACAACTGAGAACGCCTAAATCACATTGCTATAATCTTTTTATATGGACTATAAACTGAAGGTCCTATGAATAAATGGTTAGGGAACGAATCATCTGCGTTTCCATTATTTCTTATGGGGAAATTCGCTTTGATATACTTGAGTGCATATATTTGAGTGTGTTGGATTACAAGCATGTTTCGGGAACAAATTATGCTCACAATCCAAGGTTTTGCTGTACTTAATTACTCTATTTTAAAGCTGAACTCTGGACATGAACCCTTCTCCCTCTTCTGGACATTAACCCCCCTCTCCCTCTTGTCCCTTCCCCCAGCTAGTCATTCTAAGCTTAAAGCCCCTTAACGTGCTGCGGTCATGTGGTGCACCAGGCTCCACTTCTACCTTCTTCACTGCAGTGGAGTGGCTCCTCTTGGGGTGTCCCCATTGCTGCCTAGATGCATGCCAACATAATATAGAGGTGACTGGTCGGAGTGAGCACAGGCTACAGCACTGGATCACCAGTTGTCACTCAAAGAAGCAGTGCAAGCAAGGGATATGAACAGAAGAGTTAGGCGCTTCAGATTTTTTTTTCTTACTCTAAAGCTGGCCATACACTATATATAATTTTTATTAAATTTTCTAGAGATTTACCTTCAACTTTGTAGTGCAAGGGCCTGCCTGATTGCATACAAATTGAGTGTTTTAGGTTTGACCTCCTATTATATGGTTTTGGTAAATCTAAAGGAAAGCTGTACAAGAAAATGGTAAAATGTATAACCAGCCTTCGTATATACAATTGCCACATGGACAGTTTAGATGCAAATTAGGCATTTCTTTGGGGGGGGGGGGGGGGGGGGGGACTGATATAGATAAAGACCTATTTTCTAGTGGAAAAGGTTGGAACAGGTATATATTCCAACCTTTTCATAAAGCAGTGAATTTGACATTAAGCAAACATTCCTTTCAAGAGGATTTTCCAGGTCCATGTGTTTTAGGAACAGTATCATACTCTAGTATGAATATTGCATATTAAAAAAGCAGAAAACTGTAAAACAAATAAATGAATAACGCAAATTGCCCCCCCCCCCCCCAAAAAAAAAAAACAGGTAAATGGGCAGTATGATAATTGAAACAGATCCCCAGATTTAAAATTTATTATGCCAATTGATCACAGTAATTTATTCCTATTATACTGTATCTAAACCCCAAAACCATTTTTTTTTCATAGAGCAAAGCTGGTCATACATGGTTAGTTATTTTTTTTTTCGTATAGCCAGTGGGCTGAAATTAAAGAAAAAATAAAATGATCAGATTCCTCTATCCACACAAACAAGCTCCAACAGGAGTCAATTAAAGAAAAAAAATATATATTTTCTTTCACTTGGTGCTGCCTTTTTAAAGGAAACCTGTAAGCAGCAGTTTAAAGCGGGAACACTGCCGCTGTAGTATAGGCACTATAAAATGACAGTTCCTACCTTTCCGTGATGCCTGTGTCCACAGTATAGCACTGGAACCTGTGGAAATGCTATGTAAATAACGACTTTCTAAAAGTAGTATTTGCACACACCTTGGCACAACCACTTGATGGTGCTCGGCCTGGCCATAGGTTTCTTATGCGACAGACTGTATCAATTGTGTTGTCTGTAGGCAGGTTCAGGACCAGGGTAGAAGGTTAAACTTTGATGTTTGGAACACTGGGGTTTATTTACTAAAACTGGAGTGTGCAAAATTGGGTGCATCTCTGCATAGAAACCAATCAGCGTCCAGTTTTTTTTTTTTTTTTTTTTGTCAAAGCTTAATTGAACAAACTGAAGTTAGAAGCTGATTGGCTACCATGCAATGCTGCACCAGATTTTGCACTCTCCAGCTTCAGTAAATCAATCCCATAGTACTTACTAAAGACCATTACAAATACTTTGTCAGGTAGAAGAGTTTGCATGTATATATTTGCTATGGGTTCAGCTTCAAATTTTGTTTGAAAAAAATGCAGTAGGTCACATTGTTTTGCAGGAAGTCTACTGTGTGCAAGAAATGGTCTTTGAGCACAGTAATACATGAGTGGATAACTCATTCACATGCAACAAAGATTACATGTAAGTGCTATTTGCATATGGATTGACCACTTAATGCAACATCCGTGCAATATTAGAAGACCAACAACCCTATTTCTGAAGAAAAAAATGCATAAGGTCTACATATCTGTAGATGTACTCATTAACATTTAGGAAAATTCTGTAACTTAGGACCTCTTTTATGTCACCTCTCTACATCTCATAGCTTAGTTGATCTGAATGAGAAAAAAAGCTAATTGCACAAAAAAGGTGCTTTACTTCTGTTAGGCAAGGCAACCAATTTACCTTAATGTTGACCCCATCAGCAGCTTATCTTACCTCTGCTGAGTTTGAAGAAATATACACAGTACTTCTGAGTATGGGGAGCCTGTGACTCACTGATTGGTGACTGGAAGCTCAGGTGCCCAGCACTGTCCAAGGTTGGCAGGTAGAGTCCTTCGCACTGGGCAAGCCATAGGTCATAGTATGGCACTTATATAGGGCAATCTATCTGTATTTATAGAGGCCAAATGGATTGGAAGGGGAGAAAAGGGAAGGTAGGTATAAGCAGTCATGGAGGCTGATGACATAGTGAACATGTTGCTTTTCCCTGTATTGACAAATAATGGGTTAATGTCTAAGCAAAGTGGGATTAAACACCTATGATCTAGGAGTTCTGCTAATTTTATTCTCTTCTTGAGAAACAAAGGCAGTGTTAATAGGTCTAAACCATTGTGTGTAGACCTGGAACACTTCAACCCATTCAGACAACTCCTCTCCATTGTGGTGTGTAACCACATACATGTTTGTGTGGTATATTACATATTAATATGTTTGTGTGGTATATTACATATTAATGTGCATTACAGTAAGGCTGCTCATTCATAATAATGCAACAATACAGGTTTTAACAGACCTGCAATATTCTCCCAGACACACAGCACCCAATGCTTGGATTTAAAAGAGGGCAAAAGAGGAAACTGCCCTGGGCCTCCCTGGCAGAAAGGACCCCTCTCTATACAAAAAAATATAAATCCCCTTTAAAAAAATAAACATTAATAAAATAATTTAAAATCTATAATAATAAAAAAAAAAATCTTTCTTTTAATAAATGCATCTTGGTAAGTAATATTTTGCTGGCCATCATCTGTAAAAGTTTTTACTCTGGACTTGTATATTGTATCGTTTTTAAAAACGCATGATGGCAGCTCAACCGAACCACACATGGAACGCTGTGTGTGTGTGTGTGTGTGTGTGTGTGTGTGTGTGTGTGTGTGTGTGTGTGTGTGTGTGTGTGTGTGTGTGTGCGTGCGCGCGCGCAGGCATGACCTCAGAATGGCATTTTAAAAATGTGTGACTGTCATTGAAAATGTAAACCAGTTCTGTGTATGAAAGGCCCCCCAGGCCCCCAAGGTCTAAATCTAGCCCCAACAGCACTACAATGCATAGGGGGTTCACAACTGTGTGTTTTGATGCTTTAAAACATGTGGTATGTTGGCTAGGTGTACTGGGGTGCCATACAAAATGGCATGTTACCATGCGTTATCACAATGTACGGCAATGTAGGAAACTTTGTGCTGCTCTGCAATGCTGTTCAAAGGCAGTTTTATGTATTGCCATGTGTTTTGGTAATGTGCGCGTTATCACAAGTGAATCACCCTTTAAAGTGGAACACTATCCAAAGTTGTTTAGGGTCGAGAAGAGTAAGAACATTGATCTAGTATTCTTGACTGCATACTCTTATGCCGCATGCACGCGATCGTAATTCTCGTCGGAAAAAAGCTCTGTTGGTTTTCCCGACGGAATTCAAACTGTCTTGCCTACACACGGTCACACCAAATTCCAACCGACAAGAACGCAGTGACGTACAACACTACGACGAGCCAAGAAAAAATTAAGTTCAATGCTTCCGAGAATGTGTCAAATTGTTTCTGAGCATGCGTAGGAATTTTGCTTGTCGGAATTGCTGCAGACGATTGGAATTTCCAATAGTAATAGAAATCGGAAAAATTGAGAACATGCTCTCAAATTTTTGCTGGCGGCAATTCGGCCAGCAAAATTCCGATGGAGCCTACACAAGGTCGCATTTTCTGATGAAAAGCTCTCATCGGTCTTTTGCTGGCCAAAATTCCGATCGTGTGTACGCGGCATTACTATCTGTAATTGCAGTGGGCTGAACTTCCTGTTTTTGCTTTTTTGTAGTATGTTCTCCAATCTAACCCTTTTCTCTAATTTCTAAAAATATCTAGAAATGCAATCTGAATATCCATGTGATTTGTCTTCTAAAGTAATTTTAGTAATATGTATTGTTTTCATTTTTGTATTGAAGGTTCTTACTGCGGTTGTGTCACTATTTGTCTTCGAAATATCCTTGAATGTTCCCTTGACTATATGGTAAGATCATTGTTCAAAGATCCTTCTTTTGCTCAGTAGAGTTGATAGTTGCAGACAAAACATTGTTCCCTGATTACAGTTTAGTCTCAGGACATGAAGCAATATACTATGATGCCGCGTACACACGATCGGAATTCTCGTCAGAAAAAGCTCTGACGGTTTTCCCGACGGAATTCCGCTCAAACTGTCTTGCCTACACATGGTCACACCAAATTCCGACCGTCAAGAACGCGGTGACGTACAACACTACAACGAGCCGAGTTCAATGCTTCTGAGCATGCGTCTAATTGTTTCCGAGCATGCGTATGAATTTTGCGCGTCACAATTGCTACAGACGATCGGAATTTCCGATAGAAACCTTTTCCATTGGAAAAATTGAGAACATGTTCTCAATTCTTTGCTGTCGGAAATTCGGCCAGCACAATTCCGATGGAGCCTACACACGGTCGCATTTTCCGATGAAAAGCTCTCATCAGTCTTTTTTCTGGCCGGAATTCCGATCGTGTGTACGCGGCATGAGAAGTCTCCATGTTTTATTTCCTAAATAATGAGAAACTCCTAAATACATAAATGTTTGTTATTATTTATTTTTTTTTTTTTTAATTCTTCAAAGCGTGATCCAAAGTTAAAACAACAAGGGCAGACGATTTAATAGATGGAAACATGAAAAAATGACTGATGGTCCACTTTAATGACCATGTATTTATTTTGGGTGTGCCTTTAGCTCATGTGAAAGCATAACGCACTGATTTATCACTGCAGCTTATGTTGATTTCATAGTGAATATGATAATGACCTCATATTCATACTACATTGTAACATGCTATAAACACCACCATTTGTTTTTATTGGAGACGCCTTAATATATGTATCAAATATCCATGGTAGGAATATGCTTTTTCTTCAAGACAGCAAGATGGCCATGTTGGATGTTCTCGCTGCTAGTGAGAGTTAAATGCTTTGAGGTGTTATTATGGAGTGGAGGCTGGGTAGCAGATGAATACAAGCATTGGATCAATGGAAAGAAGCCCATCTTGCACGCTGCGGACCCTGGTGTTCTCTTGTGTCTGAGAATGGCCTCTTCTCACTTGTTCCTTGAAGCAACTCAATCCTGCGTCTCTGATCTACTCTAATCTACATGACTTGTAACTTGGCTTCTTTCCCAGGCATGGAGCTCAATGAAGAAGAAAAAAAATTTCCAGAGGTCACACATAGTATGCAGAGAGTTTGAACTGCAACATTTCTAATACGCCAAATCAAGAGAAAAATATTATGCTGTATTATGTGATATTACTTTCTCTTATATTTTACAGTCCTGAGATTATCCAGACACCATTTACCCAGAATATACTAATAATAAGAAGGGAAAGAAAGCAGTGTATCCTCGCATATACATATATATGTGTGTGTGTGTGTGTGTGTGTGTGTGTGTATAATCTCTATATATCTCTATATATCACAGTTGTGCTCAAAAGTTAGCATACCCTGGCAGAAATTGTGAAATGTTGGCATTAATATTGAAAATATAACCGATCATGCCAAAAAAATTTCTTTTATTTAACCACTTGCCGACCGCCCCCTGTATATATACGTCGGCAGAATGGCACGTACAGGCAGAACCACGTACCTGTACGTGCCATTCTTCCGGCGGGTGGGGGGTCCGATCGGACCCCCCCCGGCCGGCGGGGACGGTCGGGATCGCTTCAGGAGCGATCCGGGATGAGGGGACGGCCAGTGGTTTCTGGCCACCCCCTCGCGATCGCTCCTGGCGAATCAGATGCTTCCTCTGTCTGTGTCAATCAAAACACAGGCAGAGGAAGTGATGTCACGCTCGGTGCGCCGGTCTATGTGACCGGAACGCCGAGCTGTGAACATCTAAAGGTTAGTGCACAAACAGTACACTGACACCAGTACACATAGGCACACAAAACACCCCCCTGTCACCCCCTGATCACCCCCCAGATCACCCCCTCCCCCCCCAGTCACAGTGTCACTAATTGCAGTGATCATTTTTTTACTGATCACTGCATTTAGTGTCAGTGTGACTGTAATAACTGTCAGGGCAGTTAGTTTTAGGTCCAAGGTAGCCCCCCACCCCCCCTAATAAAGGTTTAACCCCTTGATTGCCCCCCAGGTAACCCTTTCACCCCCTTTTGCCAGTGTCACTAAGCGATCGTTTTTCTGATCGCTGTATTAGTGTCACTGCTGTCGCTAGGTAACCATTTTTTTTTTTTAGGTAACCGCCATGTTTATATAGGTTCATAAATAGGTTTATAGGTCAGGTACCCCCATATTACAACCTAAATAAAGGTTTTAACCCCTGATTGCCCCTAGAGTTAACCCTTTCACCAGTGATCACAGTATAACTGTCACTGGTGACGCTGGTTAGCCAGTTAGTTATTTCGTTATTTAGGTTCCCCGTCAGGTTTTTATATAGCGTCAGGTACCCCCATATATTACCTAATAAAGGTTTTAACCCCCTGATTGCCCCTAGTTAACCCTTTCACCCCCTTTTGCCAGTGTCACTAAGCGATCGTTTTTCTGATCGCTGCATTAGTGTCGCTAGGTAACCATTTTTTTTTTTTAGGTAACCGCCATGTTTATATAGGTTCATAAATAGGTTTATAGGTCAGGTACCCCCATATTACAACCTAAATAAAGGTTTTAACCCCCTGATTGCCCTAGAGTTAACCCTTTCACCAGTGATCACTGTATAACTGTCACTGGTGACGCTGGTTAGCCAGTTAGTTATTTCGTTATTTAGGTTCCCCGTCAGGTTTTTATATAGCGTCAGGTACCCCCATATATTACCTAATAAAGGTTTAACCCCCTGATTGCCCCTAGTTAACCCTTTCACCCCCTTTTGCCAGTGTCACTAAGCGATCGTTTTTCTGATCGCTGCATTAGTGTCGCTAGGTAACCAGTTTTTTTTTTGTATTACTGTTACGGGTGACGCTGGTTAGTTAGCTTGTTTTTTATACTGTCAGGGCACCCGCCATTTATTACCCAATAACGGTTTAACCCCCTGATCGCCCGGCGGGTGATATCAATTAGGTTTTAGGGTCAAATAAGGTCTGCGTCGCCCCAGGTTAGTGCCAGTACCGCAAACACCCACGCACAAAGCATACACCTCCCTTAGTGGCACAGTATCTGAACAGATCAATATCTGATCTGATCAGATCTATACTAGCGTCCCAGCAGTTTAGGGTTCCAAAAAAAAACGCATTGTTAGCGGGATCAGCCCAGATACCTGCTAGCACCTGCGTTTTCCCCCTCCGCCCAGCCCAGCCCACCCAAGTGCAGTATCGATCGATCACTGTCACTTACAAAACACTAAGCACACATAACTGCAGCGTTCGCAGAGTCAGGCCTGATCCCTGCGATCGCTAACATTTTTTTTGTGGTAGCGTTTTGATTCAGTCGCTTCAGTCAGGAGCTTTTTTACCTGTGAATCTCAAAAAAATAAAAAAAAATAAAATAGTTGTCGTTTTATTGTTCTCTCTCTCACTCTATTCTCTCTCTATTGTTGCTCTTTTTTTACTCCATTCTATTCTGCAATGTTTTATTATGTTTTATTATGTTTTATTATGTTTTATCATGCTTGCTTTTCAGGTATGTAATTTTGTTTACTGTGTGTTTTAGTGTTGAGCATTTTTTTGTTTTCAGGTGCGCCATTCAGTTGCAACGCGGATTTATTTATCTTGACAGCAACAGCGTTTGCTCCCACGATACATAAAGCCGCGACTCCAACGCTGTAGGAGGTGATTTCACCACCACAGTTAAAAAAAAGAGCATATATGCCGAAGCATGGGGGCAGCAGGGGGGGGGAGCGATTGGCTCCTAATGCCACGTACATACGGTCGAAATTCCGACCGTGTGTACACGGCATAACTTTTGCGGGAGGATGCCCCCATGCATCGGCATATATAAATGGTGCATGTATGCCCATCATTAGAAGTGGGTGGATGAAGGGAGGTATTCTAATGGTGGGCATACCCACCAATCAATCTCTTTTTTTTTCGTTCAGCCAAGAGGCTGCATGAAAAAAAAAAGATTACAATATATGTCCAGTATGTTGCTGGACTTTGAATGGTTATACCAGAATGATGCCTGCAGGTTTAGGTATCATCTTGGTATCATTCTTTTCAGCCAGTGATCGGCTTTCATGTAAAAGCAATTCTAGCGGGTAATTAGCCTCTAGACTGCTTTTACAAGCAGTGGGAGGGAATGTCCCCCTCCCGGATATAAACCGCGCCATTGGGAAATTGGGAAAGCATTTTATCACACCAATCTTGGTGTGGTCAGATGCTTTGAGGGCAGAGGAAAGATCTAGGGTCTAATAGACCCCAATTTTTTCAAAAAAAAGAGTACCTGTCACTGCCTATTGCTATCATAGGGGATATTTACATTCCCTGAGATAACAATAAAAATCATAACAAAGAAAAAAATGGAAGGAACAGTTTAAAAATAAAATAAAAAAGCTAAATAAATAAAAAAAAAACAAAAAAAAAAAAAAAAAGCACCCCTGCCCCCCCTTCTCTTGCGCAAAGGCGTACACAAGCGTTGGTCTGGCGTCATATGTAAACAGCAATTGCACCATGCATGTGAGGTATCACCGCGAAGGTCAGATCGAGGGCAGTAATTTTAGCAGTAGACCTCCTCCGTGAATCTAATGTGGTATCATGTAAAGGCTTTTAAAGGCTTTTAAAAATGTATGTAGTTTGTCGCCACTGCGTGTTTGTGCGCAATTTTAAAGCATGTCGTGTTTGGTATCCATGTACTCGGCCTAAGATCATATTTTTTATTTCATCAAAAATTTGAGCAATATAGTGTGTTTTAGTGCATTAAAATAAAAAAAAGTGTATTTTTTCCACAAAAAATGCGTTTGAAAAATCGCTGCGCAAATACTGTGTGGAAAAAAAAAAAATGCAACACCCACCATTTTAATCTGTAGGGCCTTTGCTTTAACAATATATATAGTGTTTGGGGGTTCAACGTAATTTTCTTGCAAAAAAAAAAATATGTTTTCATGTAAACAAAAAGTGTCAGAAAGGGCTTTGTCTACAAGTGGTTAGAAGAGTGGGTGACGTGTGACATAGGCTTCTAAATGTTGTGCATAAAATGCCAGGACAGTTCAAACCCCCCCCAAATGACCCCATTTTGGAAAGTAGACACCCCAAGCTATTTGCTGAGAGCAATGTTGAGCCCATTAAATATTTTTTTTTTTGTCCCAAGAGATTGAATAATGAAAAAAAAAAAATATATATATTTTTTTTACAAAAAGTTGTCACTAAATGATATATTGCTCAAACATGTCATGGGCATATGTGGAAATACACCCCAAAATACATTCTGTTGCTTCTCCTGAGTACGGGGATACCACATGTGTGGGACTTTTTGGGAGCCTAGCTGCGTACGGAACCCCAAAAACCAATCACCGCCTTCAGGCTTTCTAAGGGTGTAATTTTTTTATTTCACTTCTCACTGCCAATCACAGTTTCGGAGGCCATGGAATGCCCAGATGGCATAAAACCCCCCAAAATGACCCCATTTTGGAAAGTAGACACCCCAAGCTATTTGCTGAGAGGTATTGTGAGTATTTTGCAGATCTCGCTTTTTGTCACAAAGTTTTGAAAATTGAAAAAAGAAAAAATTTTTTTTTTTTTCTTTACTTTCTTCATTTTCAAAAACAAATGAGAGCTGTAAAATACTCACCATGCCTCTCAACAAATAGCTTGGGGTGTCTACTTTCCAAAATGGGGTCATTTGGGGGGGTTTTGTGCTATTTTGGCATTTTATGGCCTTCGAAACGGTGATAGGTAGTGAGGAGTGAAATCAAAAATTTGCACCCTTAGAAATCCTGAAGGCGGTGCTTGGGTTTCGGGGCCCCGTACGCGGCTAGGCTCCCAAAAAGTCCCACACATGTGGTATCCCCATACTCAGGAGAAGCAGCAAAATGTATTTTGGGGTGCAATTCCACATATAACTATGGCATGTGTGAGCAATATATCATTTAGTGACAACTTTTTGAAAAAAAAAAAAATCTTTTTTATTTTTGTCTTTATTCAATCACTTGGGACTAAAAAAAAAAATATTCAATGGGCTCAACATGCCTCTCAGCAAATAGCTTGGGGTGTCTACTTTCCAAAATGGGGTCATTTGGGGGGGTTTTGTACTTCTCTGCCATTTTAGCACCTCAAGAAATGAAATAGGCAGTCATAAATTAAAAGCGGTGTAAATTCCAGAAAATGTACTCTAGTTTGTAGACGCTATAACTTTTGCGCAAACCAATAAATATACGCTTATTGGCATTTTTTTTACTAAAGACATGTGGCTGAATACATTTTGGCCCAAATGTTTGACTAAAATTGAGTTTATTAGATTTTTTTTATAACAAAAAGTAGAAAATCTCTTTTTTTTTCAAAATTTTCGCTCTTTTTCCGTTTATATCGCAAAAAAATAAAAATCACAGAGGCAATCAAATACCATCAAAAGAAAGCTCTATTTGTGGGAAGAAAAGGACGCAAATTTCGTTTGGTTACAAAATTGCATGACCGCGCAATTACCAGTTAAAGTAGTGCAGTGCGAAATTGAAAAAAGACCTCTGGTCCTTTGGCTGCCAAATGGTCCGGGGCTGAAGTGGTTAAGGATAGTGATCACATGAAGCCATTTATTATCACAAATTTCCTGTGCCTTTGTAGCTCACACATCCCCAAAACATCAGCCATCTACCTCTGTCCCTTTATCATAGGCCTTGTTGACTCCCCTCCAAATGTAGCGTTTATGGTTGTGGCTAAAAAGCTCAATTTTAGTCTCATCACTCCTAATTACTTTGTGCCAGAAGGTTTGAGGCTTGTCTCTGTGCTGTTTGGCGTATTGTAAGCGGGATACTTTGTGACATTTGCGTAGTAATGGCTTTCTTCTGGCGACTCGACCATGCAGCCCAGGGGTCTTCAAACTACGGCCCTCCAGTTGTTCAGGAATTACAATTCCCATCATGTCTAGTCATGTCTGTGAATGTTAGAGTTTTACAATGCCTCATGGGATGTGTAGTTCTGCAACAGCTGGAGGGCCGTAGTTTGAGGATCCCTTTCTTCAAGTGCCTCCTTATTGTGCATCTTGAAATAGCCACACCACATGTTTTCAGAGTCCTGAAGTTATTTGTGGGTTTTTCTTTGCATTCCAAACAATTTTTCTGGCAGTTGTGGCTAAACTGTTAGTTGGTCTACCTGACCGTGGTTTGGTTTCAACAGAACCCCTCATTTTCCACTTCTTCATTAGAGTTTGAACACTGCTGATTGGCATTCTCAATTCCTTGGATATCTTTTTATATGCCTTTCCTGTTGTATACAGTTCTAATATCTTTTCCCGCAGATCCTTTTGCAATTATTTTGCTTTCCCCATGACTTAGAACCCAGAAACGTCAGGACAGCACTGGATGAAAGATGCAAGGGTCTGTCAGGAGTCCAGAAACTCATTGACCTTTTATAAACACACACACTAATTACAAGCAAACAGATCACAGGTCAGGATGGTTTAATAGCCATTGAAACCCCTTTGTGTCAACTTGTGTGAATGTTATCAGGCCAAAATCACCAGGGTATCTATACTTTTCTTTAGGGTCATTTGGGTAGTTTCTGTTGCCATTATGATTTAAAAATAGTAAACACAGTTGCTTGATAATAAATGGCTTCAGACAAACACCAACCATGAGTGAAAAATGTTTTTGTGTTATCATTCATATTCTCTGAAAAATGGCCAAGAAATCATAAATTCTGCCAGGGTATGTAAACTTATCTGCATTCCCATGTGGTTTTGATGAAGCATGGATTCCATGTGAAACGCGTCAAACTTGCCATCCCCCTGCCTGTCTGTATAAGTTGTTTTTATGGATATTTATTTCAATAAAGCCAAATTGCATAGTGTGGGAGTGCAGCCACACAATTTTTTTTGTTCGGATCTCCCTCCTCCATAGCTGAGTGGTCAAGCGAATACACACCCCCTTCCAATTAATTATCGTGTAAGATGCAGTACATAACTCCCTCCATATAATAAATAGGGGTCACACACAGTACATAACTCCTTACATATAACTTGGGGGGTCGGATATAGTAAAAAAAAAAAAAACTTTTTCCATAACTGGTCAGATGCACTACATCCCCACCCCCTTCCATAAACAAGCACAGAAATGGCAATAAGCTGGCTTTTCTTTTAGTCCTACGTGTGATATATTTTTAGCAGTATAAAGTAACATTAATGTTTGTAGCTGAGTTTGTTTCTCTCAATTTTTATTACCCTAAAGTCTAAAGCTGAAAAGTAAGGTGACATAAACTTACAGGGTGTATTTGTCCTTGATTCGCTTTTGTAAAAAAAAAAAAAAAAAAAAAATGTAAATTCACCTAATTAAGAGTCAGTGGGATTTGCTCAGCAATCTCTGGCATATTTATTATGACATTTGCTGGATGAATATTAATAGTACAGTAGCAGCTATTTTTCACCTTTTGGATGAGTCATTTTGGGCAAGTCTTGTTAAAGTAGGGCTTAAAGTTTGTTATTTAAAAAATTGCCTTTACAAACATGTCCTACGTGCCTGATCTGTGAATGATTTTGCACAGAGCAACCCTGGTCGCCCCAAGTAGCTTGACATCAGAAATTACATGCAAGTGAATGAGAGCCGTCTTAATGAACGCAACTGAAGTCGCTCCGACTTCAGAAAAGATTCTTGTACTACTTCAATCCGACTTGTAGGCGACTTGTACCCATTGATTTCAATGGAAGTCGCCTTCAAGTCGGATCTCCATCTATATGGACGCGACAGTGTCTCCTTGAGGAGGAACTCCACGCCAAATTTTAAATAAAAAAACCGGCATGGGTTCCCCCTCCAGGAGCATACCAGGCCCTTAGGTCTGGTATGAATTTTAAGGGCAACCCCCTACGCCGAGGGGGTCCCCCCAAAATCCATACCAGACCCTTATCCGAGCACGCAGCCTGGCCGGTCAGGAAAGGGGGTGGGGACGAGCGAGCGCCCCCTTCCCTCCTGAACCGTACCAGGCCGCATGCCCTCAACATGGGGGTGGGTGCTTTGGGGAAGGGGGGTGCCCTGCAGCCCCCCCCCCACCCCAAAGCACCTATATCCATTTTTTCCCCCTTTTTTTTTAACTTACCCACTTGCACCATGGACTGATTTAGGGATCTGAGGGACCCCTGAAACCTGTTAATCAGGGAAGGGGTGATCACCCTTTTTTTAGGTAGGTGGGTCACTATTCCCTGCTCTCTGCCAGCACCCCCTCTTGAACACCAGGGATGCTAAAGAGCCTGGTGTCCATCAGTATTGCACTAGGGTGCTTTGGGGGGGATCCCTGTTTTTTTGGGGAACTGCCTCAATGCTAAAGGGCATGTGGACTGGTGTCGGCATAGCAGGGGAGCTGCACATACTCTACTCATTTGCTATAGAGACACCAGTATGCAGGACTCTTTCATTCTGGGAGGGAGGTGCACACTTTTTTTTTGTTTTTAATATTGCAAACAAAAATGTCCATGATTGTGCTGAACTTGTTTTAAAATGCAGTTACAGCACTTTGTATAAGCCAAAAATCCAGCTTGTATGCGATGTAGCACTTCAAAATACACTTTCTCCAATCCAAACCAAAGAGTAGTTTGAATGTTGTGAAAGGTGAAAAATGGGCAAATGTTGGATACATTTCAGAACAAATCTACGTTTCCTGAGTAATAGTTAGGATGAATAGAGTGAATCACTTTACAATTGAGGAGCTATTAGGGTAACTAGTTTGATTAAATGTTTGACGGGTGAAAATTAATGTTATACATACACCTAAGTCAGTCATAACCTTATGATCACCCACCATAACCCATGGAGACATGAAGTCTACTAAACCTCTGAAGGTATGATGTGGTATCTGGCACCAAGCATTCAGCAGCAGATCCTTTACATCCTGTAAGTTGCAAGGTGGGACCTCCATGGCTTGGACTTACTTTCCCAACACATCCGCAGATGCTCGATTGTATTGAGAGCTGTAGAATTTGGAGGCTAAGTCAACACGTCAGACTTGTGTATCTCTAATCCTTCCTGAGTTCATCAGAACAGACCACCTTATTCCATTGCCCCTGTGGTCAAGTTCTGATGCTCATGTTTACATTGTAGGTTCTTTTGGCTGTGGACACAGGTCAGCATGGGCACCCTGACCAGTCTGTGGCTACGCAGCCCCATACACAACAAAGTGTGTGTTCTGACACCTTTCTATTGAAACCAGTATTAACTTTTTCAGCAATCTGAGCTACAGTAATTTGTCTATTGGCTCAGAATACACAGACCAGCCTTTGCTCCCCATAACCCTGTTACAGATTTTGCTGGTTTTCCTTCCTTGGACCATTTTTGGTCGGTCCTGACCACTGCAGACCAGGAACACCCCACAAGAGCTGCAGTTTTTTAGACGCTCTGACCCAGTCATCCAGCCAAGACAATTTGGCCCTTGTCAAAGTCACTCAAATCCTTACGCTTGCACATTTTTTTTCTGCTTTCAACATATCAACTTCAGGGACATGTTCACTTGCTGCCTAAAATATCCAACCCACTTTCAGATGCCATTGTAACGAGTTAATCAAGGTTATTCACCGGTCAGTGGTCATAATGTTATGGCTTGTCGGCACAGAGTGAATGTGGAAAAATCAAATCGTAACTGAAAAAAATGGTCAAATGTTGGGAACATTTATGGTTAAATCAATGACAAATATGCCCCTACGAAAAACTTCTACTTTCCAATGGTTGTTTGAAGGGAACACAAGTCCCAGGTCCATGTGAAATAGTGTGCTAAAGACCTGGATAGTGTATGTCAGTGGTAGGTCCCATTCAGATTTCCATCCATAGTGGACATGTCATGGTTTATTGTTCATCCAATGGAAAGCCATTCATATAGCTGGTGGAGGATGCAAGGCATGGAAATGGGAGCAATATGCTTCCAGCAGAGGGCACTCTGTGGCAGAATTAATAATTATTGTGTTAAAGAATAGTTTGACACAGAGAAACCGAAAAAAATGAAAGCAGACAAAGTGAAATGTCCTTGGTGGTTTGGCGTGTCTGGACAAGACTTGCTCAGAAACAAGACTTTAAAAGTGTTATAGATCGGGAAGACATAGCAGCCAGGCTTCTAGTGGAATTGTTTTCTTACTCTGACATGATTTATAGAATTTCATATCATTCTGTAAAAAGACAGCGGATAAAGTCTAGTAGATCCACCTAGATTTCTCATTGGTCTGTCTGCTTCAAAGTTATTTCTGGTCCTGTAATCATTCTTGGCATAGCTGTATGTTTATCCCGAGCATTTCTAAAATAGTTTACATAATTTTTCTGTACCGGATGACTCAATGATCTCATGCAGCTCATGCTTTCACCTATGTGCTATAAGGAATAATAATAAATGGTTCCAGCTTATCTGCATACTCATAAAACTTGGCCAACATACTTATTTCACTGATAAAGTCAGCAGGAGTTTAACCCTTTCAGATCAATTTTTGTGTTTTTTTTTATTTTTTTTTGTACTCTTGTTTAAAAAATAATTTCAGGTCTGAATATTACTCATCATCCCCTAAAATAGTATACAATATATTATCCAATCAATTTCATAAAATATGAGGCATTGGGAGGGGAGGTTAGAGAGAGTGTTTAAGTTTTTAAGTTGACACATTCCCTTTAATGAGACATCAGAGGTCTTTTGTTGCACCGCCCTAAGACCTTTAACCCTTTGTGAGGACAGACAGTGTTCAAATCTATATTACAATTGATAATGAGATCTGCCAGCAAATGCAGTACATTACATAGCAGGGGAACGCTAGAAGGAATTTAAAGGCTCTCAAAATGTATAGAGTTAGGACTGTAGATAATACTGGGGGGGGGTCTTGTCGCAGCTTACGCATGTATTTGCAAATGTGTGCAACCAAACCCCTGTTTTTTAGCGTGAACCGTGACAGGACAATTTGGTTTAATGCAGGCTGACTGGTATGTTGAGCTGGGAATTTTTCTGATTTTGTTTGACATGCGTCGCCCTTCCATGTGCTCCTTGCTGTTCAGGCCAGTTGTAGGTTTGGGGAGTTGCCGTTTGTACTGTTGGTTATTTGGTGAGGGGACGCATTGGACACCTTTGCTGCCATTATGCTATTTGTTGGGTGTCCAGTGGGCCCCATCCAGGCAAACCTGCCCTCAATCTATCTATTACTATACTATATATGTGCTCCCACTATGGAGGCTCTCAAAATTTATAGAGTTAGGACTGCGGATAATACCGGGGTGCCTGGAGCTTATAGTTTAGGTGTAAGTCATTTACTACAAATGTGTTATCTTGCTGTAGGAGAATAGCTAGATTACCCAGAAGAGAAACATGTCAATACAGCAAGAACATATAAACTCCAAGCACATAATCCAGGGGGAATTAAAGAAGAAGTCCAGCCAAAGCTCATTTGGCTGTACTTCTCCTATGGATCACAGTTCGTTCTGCACTCCTGTGACCCATTTTCAGCCGACAGGGGGCTGAAGCCCACCGATGGCTGATGTCATAGAGCCGGTCCAGGTTGGGGAAAGTTTGTGACAATATGGTCTGGATCCACCTAAAAACCTGGACTGGCACCCGGCTCAATCTCTCAGCAAGCCGATGAGAGTCTGAGCCAGCCGCTCCCGCCCCCACCATAGCCCAGCGCTCCAGTGAGCATGGGGGAGCAGAATAGAGAGCCGGTGACTGAGAGTCACCAGCTATCTGCACACAGAGCTCTGAGAACTGAGCGATTGGCGGTGTCTGATCGCTCGGTTCTCAATCTTAGACCCGGCAGGGGGATAGAAGCAGCCGCGGACCAATGCTGTATTCACCTAGGCAAGTATGAGTCTTGGGGGGGGGGGGGGAATTGCTGAACTTCTCTTAAGCTTCCTGCACTATTATAATGGCTCAGGCTCCATTCACACCTTAGCGTATATATTTACTGTAGTTTTTTTAAGCTTTTTAAAAGCATTTTAGAAGTGTACCACAAGTGGTTTAAAGCTTCAGGTGTTTTGGAAAGCACTAGGAGGAGGAGAGGGAGAGGAAATAAGTGGTGGAGAGCTGCTATTTGAGCGTTTTATAAGCGGTTTCTGCTCAAGTCAGGAAAAAACACTTGTAATCTGCCAAAAAGAGGCTCATGTACTTTTTTGAGCTTCAGGTGTTTTGCTTCAGGCAACAGAACACTCAGATGTGAACATGGGCCATTGAAATGAATGGAATTTGGTTTGTTTGGCGTCTTTAGAGCTACAATCTTCCTTGTCAAAAGATTTTTATTAAGTTCAAAGTAAAAAGCTTAACATACATGTTAATAGATACATGTTAACATAAGGAATGAAGCTCAATTATTACAGAAGTAGATAAGAATATAAAACATAAAATAAAATATGATAAATAAATAAGGATACTTGAAGTAGAGATTTTAGAACCAATACATTTTATCAAAAGGTATCCCTCTATTTCTACCATGTTAGTTTCCAATGTAATGCGGATGAGATACATTATTAGTAACAATGAGCTTCAAGAATCAATGAGGGGGATGGGAGAGGAAGGAAAGGAAATAGCGAAAGAAAAGGAAGAAGAAAAGAGAGGGGAAAATAATTTTTACTGGATTGATCCAAGAGCCAGTGTGGGGATTAGTAAGGTTTGAGTTCCATCAAATGTAATCAACTACCATGGCAGGAGTACTGACTTATCAAAGGATGAAGGTGCGAAAAAATTAACCCATGGGCGCCACATATTTTCAAATTTTGGAATTTGATTAAGTTCTATGGCAGCCATTTTAGAGTGTATCATGAAGTTGTTCATTCTATGTTTTGACTCAGCTACCACCAAAGAAGGAGATTTCCATGCTTTCGCCAGAGTTTGCTTTGCAGCTGTAAGGAGCCGGACAAAAAGCTTAAACTGTATATGTGTCAGGTATACTGGTTTAAGATTAAGTAATGCTGTAGTAGGGTCTGGTTGCATTGGTATTTTGAATAGTTTGGAGGCAATTAAAAATATTTCCTTCCAGAAGGTTTGAGCTATAGGACAGGCCCACCAGATGTGCATTTGTGTACCCAAGTCCGAACAGCCGCGAAAGCAAAGGGCTGAACAGGATGAAGAGTATTTAGCAACTCTGGAAGGTACAAGGTACCATCGGGTCAAAACTTTATAATTGGTTTCAACCGCTAAAACGTTAGGAGAGGATGTTTTAGTAGCCAACCAGATATCTGACCATTCTGTAGCAGTTATTGTACGCCCAAGGTCCTCCTCCCATTTCTGAGCATAAGAAGGTTTGTCCGAGTTGGGTGCAGTTAGTAACTGAGAGTAAAGAGAGGAAATTAGATTCTTGGCATGTGGGTCCTTTTTACATGTGGCTTCAAACTTTGTGAGTTGATCAAGTGGTGTGTCTGAATTTGTATAAGGTGTGAAAAATTTTTTAATCTGAAGGTATCGGAATATTTCCGAGGGAGGTAACCCACACGTCTCTTGGAGATCTTGAAAAGGAATAATGTTGGAGGACGTAACGAAGTTATGTAATCTTAAAGCATCTAGAGAAGCCCAGACTTTGAATGACTTGGGGAAGACCCATGCTGGGTAAAAAGCTGGATTTTTAAGGAAGGAGAGGAGAGGATTGTGTGGCGATAGTAATTTGTGTTTGGTTTTAAGCCTATCCCAAAGGGATAAGAAGTGTTTAGTAATAGGGTTATGTAGACCAATGCGATCTTTAGGATGAAGCCATAGAAGGTTTGAGACGGATAAGGGATCACATTCAGTTGCTTCTATTGACACCCACAGAGGGGTTTCTTGTGTTGCATGATATTTTGGTAAGCTTGCAATATGGGCCGCTTTGTAATATAACGCAAAGTTGGGAAAACCCAAGCCACCAGAAGGCTTAGGAAGACATAATGTTTGGGAAGGGATTCGAGGTTTGGAAGATCCCCATACAAATGTCGTTACCCTTTTCTGAATTAGTCTAAGAAAGTATGCTGGGATTGGGATCGGCAGGACTCTGAACAAATATAGTAATTTAGGTAAAATTGTCATTTTTATAGTATTAATTCTACCTAGCCAAGATAATGGAAGGTGAGACCATTGTTTCATTAAATCAGTCACTCTTCTCAGAGTAGATGGGTAATTGGCTGAAAAGAGATCTGAGATAGAAGCTGTTAGATTGATACCAAGATATGGGATTGTTTTTTCCGCCCAGGTAAAAGGAAGTGCTGATTTTACCATGTCTTTTTCTCTGTCAGGAAGGGATATATTCAGTGCTAAACATTTTTTGGGGTTAATTGTTAATCCGGATATATTGGCAAACCTATTAAGGATAGGTAATAGATTGGGACCAGAGACTTGGGGAGATGATAAGAATAGTAAAATATCGTCCGCAAACAAGCAGAGTTTGTGATGGAAGCCTCCTAGTTCTATTCCGGTTATTGTTGGGTCTAATCTAATATATTGTGCAAGGGGTTCTATTAAAAGGGCAAATAAAAGTGGGGAAAGTGGACATCCCTGACGTGTGCCTCTTTCTATTTTGAAAGAGTCAGATTTATAGCCTGCATATTTTACATATGCTTGAGGTCTATCATAAAGTGCTGATATCCACTTAATGAAGTGGGGTCCAAAACCCCATTTCTGGAGAGTGTGATACAAATAGGGCCAAGAAACCGAATCAAAAGCTTTCCTGATATCTAGGGAAAGGAAACAAGAGGGAATGCGGCGAGTTTTGGCAATGTGCGCCAAGAGTACTGCTCGACGCACATTGTCACTAGCTTGGCGAGTAGGCATAAAGCCTACCTGGTCACGATGAATAAGGTTACCTATGATTTTGTTGAGGCGGGATGCCAAAATTTTCGCTAGAATTTTAATGTCAAGGTTTAAAAGTGAAATGGGGCGGAAATTTGAGCAGGATGTGCTATCAGAATTTGGTTTTGGGATCATGCAGATTATTGCCATCAACGATTCTTGTCTAAATGAGTATCCTTCTAATATTGTATTGAAAGCTTTGGTTAGGAGTGGAGAAAGGATCTCTGCAAAAGTATGGTAATATATGGCTGAAAAACCATCTGGGCCTGGCCTTTTGTTTTGCTTTAGTTCTTTAATAGTTTTTACTACCTCAACCTCTGAAATAGGTTCTTCAAGAAGAGAATTTTGGGTCTGGGTTAGTTCAGGGAGCTTTAAATGAGAGTAAAAGACATCGGCTTCAGAAGGATTAAATTCTGTTGTTTCCGAATATAGGGAAGCTAGATGGGATCTAAATTTGTGTATTATTTTAACCGGATTACAGGTATAATTATTCTTCGACAATTGGAGTCGGATAGGGTTAGGTTGTTTATGCCTAGAATTAAGAGCACGCGCCAACATGGTGTCCGGTTTGTTAGATTTCATAAAAAAGGCGTGTCTAGAACGTCGCAGGGACTTATCCGCGTTTTCTGTGAGAAAGAGATCATATTCTAACCGGGCCTTTTCTAATCTAGTTTTTGTGGTCGAAGAGGGATTATCTTGGAAATTTACATAGGCAGTGTTATATTCTAAGTCCAATTTGCGTTCGAGAATTTTTCGCTCACGTTTAAACATTGCAGATTGGCGTTGGAATATTCCGCGTAGTACTGGCTTATGTGCTTCCCAGAGAGTCAGTGTAGAAATTTCAGGGGAGGTATTATGTGTTAGATATTCTTTTAAGGCTTGGTCAAATATAAGGCAATGAGATGGGTTTTTTAGCAAAATATCAGGGAGGTACCATGATGAGTCGTGTGATTTAGGTATAGTAGACGCTATGGTAGTGTATACTGCGTTATGGTCTGACCAAGGGATGGGTATAATGTTTGATGAAAGGATCTCTGGTAACATACCAACAGTTAGGAGTATATGGTCGATTCGGGAAAAGGTTTTATGGGGATGCGAGTAGTAAGTATATTTCCTTTTTGCTGGGTTATGTTCTCTCCAAGAATCAACTAAGTTATATCTCAAGAGAAGTTGTGAGAAAGATTGCTTGGTTGGGCTTCTCGGTGGAGAGTATGGGGATTTATCTAGAAATGGGAGGAGGACCTGGTTTGAGTCTCCGCACACAATCGTTGTACCCATCCTGTGCGTGGATACTACTTGTAGAAGGTGAGATAGAAAGAATGTAGGCTGTTTGTTTGGGGCGTAATAGGACACAACTGTAACTGCCGTATCCATAATATGTCCTGTGAGAATAATATATCTCCCTTCGGGATCTTTGATTTCTGATTTGAGTATAAATGGGGTAGAGCGGTGAAAAGCTATAAGGGTTCCACGTTTCTTAGTGGTAGCTGAGGCCGTGAAAATTTGTGGATAAGAGGAGCTCATATATTTGGGTGTGGAGTCTACTGTAAAGTGGGTTTCCTGTAGGCAAACTATATGGGCTTTCTGCGCTTGAAAGAAACGGAACGCTTTAGTGCGTTTTTGCGGCACATTAATTCCCTGTACATTCAGGGAAAGAATGTTTAAGGGTGCCATGGTAGATGATATAAGTGATGCTTCTTACCAGTATGCAAAGGTTTTTGGCTGAATGGATCAATCCAATTGAACGAGAAAAAAGAAAAGATGAAGATGGACCAGGGAAGAACTGTAAGAAGAGAAAAACATGTAACATAAGTAGTAAGATATAATACTGTAAACATTAGATTATGATAAATATCAAGAATTACCCGTGATGAGGAAGAAATCTCCCCATCAGGGGAAAAGGGGCCGACCTCAATCGTCCACATAATATTTGTGGGCGAACGAGGGAGGCACATTGGGACACACGAAACTGCCCGAACAGAGGACAAGCCCTATGAAAAAAACATCATCTAGATGTATAGGGATGTAGCCAGCTCGGCTAAATAAAACAATTTTTTTTTAAAAAAATTAAATAAAAATAAAAATAATGTCAGGACAAAATCTCTGGTTGATTATACTGGGAGGTAAATAAGATCAGTACTCTGGAGTGTAATATTATAACTTATATTAGGGTATAGTTGGGGAAATCCGTGAGAGGATTGTGGGTATAAGGATGGGGAATGGCATAGGAAACTGAAAAAGAAAATAAAAAAATGAACAAGTGGACCTATAACTACCTGGAGATACAGGTATGTGTTTAAGTAGCACAAACAAAATGATCAGGAAGCGGGATTTAGAAAAAAAAATTAAAATAAAAAAAAAATATATATATATATATATATATATATATATATATATATATATATATATATATATATATATATACACACACACATACAATATATACATATATATATATATATATATATATATACATACATACATACATACATATATATATACATATACATACATATATACATACATACATACACATATACATATACACACATATACATATACATAAATAAATAAAAAAACACTTGGGCTGAGCTATATCTGGTAAAACAGCCTATGTACTGAATACATTTAATACCTTCGCTTAGTAACGTTCAAGCGAGTAAAAACTAAGTTAGAATACATAAAGAAAATAAAAAAAAATAATAATAACTGGATTGTGCAGTAAATTTAGATTGATTAAGGAAAAATAGTCAATACCCTTCAAGGATGGAGCCAATATATATATTAGGGAATGGCCTCCCATGTTGAGTGGGTACACAGCACTATCCAGCATTATGTTATGCCTTTATACCTAAGAGGCAGAAATTGCATAACATAAGGATAAACCAAATGGTTTATAGGGACCGATTATAAGGACCGATGCTAGATACACTTTCACAGATTTTTCAGCAATGTGACAGACATTTAGCGACTACAGTCTGGAAGAGTGGGTGAAGCAATGAGGGGTTCAAAAGAGACTGAGGGTAGGACGAGTGGTCAGTCCATGGAGTTTTCTTGATCCAGCGGAGGGGGGGCTAACCGGCTTCTCTTGTGAGCATGTTGGTTTTCTATGTGCTCCGGTGATTGAGACGAGCTGTGTGGGGTGGAAGGGGTTGACCTCCTTCGTGATGAGTTAGAGATGTGTGGATCGTCCACAAGGCGTAGATCTTGTAATACTCGTTGTAATTCTTCTGAGGATCTGCAGGTAAACTTTGAGCCCTGGTATGTAAACCGGATGGAAAATGGAAATCCCCATTGATAAGTGATATGATGACTTTGCAGCACTGTCAGTTGAGGTTTCATCGATCGACGTTTAGCGATAGTCAATTGGGATAAGTCAGTGAATAACTGGTAATCATGACCTTGGAATGTTAGATTGCCTTTAGCTCTGGCTGCAGCCAAAAGTTGCTCTTTTGTGCGATAATAGTGGAATTTAGCGATAATATCGCGTGGAGGGCCATCAGTTTTCCTGGGCATGAGGGCACGGTGGACTCTGTCCATTTCCAAGCGATCAATGGGTAGGGCCGGTTGGAGTTCTTGGAATAAGGCTGTCATGGTTGAATGCAAATCGATCACAGATTCAGGGATACCTCTGATGCGGAGGTTGGAACGTCTGTCTCTGTTCTCAAAATCTTCTAACTTAGATTGCAGTATTACATTTTCCTCTTTAAGATTTTCTATTTCTGACATATTATTTTGTGCTGAAATTTCCACCTCATCCACTCTAATTTCTAATGCCGCTGTACGAGCGCCAATTTCTCTAATTTCTTTTGTAAGGCTACTTGTAATATGCTCTGAGGTTTGTTTCAGTGCTCTTTGCAGCATACGTTCAAATTGCTTTAAAGGTACTGGGGAAGCTACAAGTTCATGTGGAGAGTTTTGTGAGGGAAATTGTTCAATATCTGATTCACCAGAAGATTCTGCATGTAACAGTGTCTCCTTCTGTGTCTGTGTATTAGAGCGCTCTGAGGTGCTGTGTGAGGTAGATGGTGCCATTTTAGCTGCAGCCCGTACCTGAGTCACCTTTGAGGAGGTTTTCATCTTATGGCGGCTACCTCCTAGTACCATATTGAGGGTCCCCAATGGAGCTCCGGGTTCACTGGTGGAAGCAGGACACTTTGTAATGCTTTAATGTCGGCTGGTTTGCTTTGAAGTACAGCTTCTCCTCTGTCAGGGAGGGAGCTCTAGCAGCGCATAACTGCTCTGTCAGACTCCGCCGTGTGTCCTAGAGCTACAATCTTCAAGCAGAAAATCGCTCTGGTGTAAATGGGGCCTCTGGAAACTGTCAGGAGTGCCATGATCTACATTAACTAAGCAAATAGACCTGTTTTGTGTCTATTTCAGAATTAATTCGAAATTAGTACAGATCTGTCCCTAATTAACAGAGGGAATACAGCAGCTTTCCAGAGCGAAAACTCCCGGAGCTTCACGCCAGGTGTGACCTTATTGTACAGGATGTGAACTGTCAGTAGGCAGCCCACATCCCTCTCTCTGCATGTGCAGTGATTACACCACAGAAGCAGAGCCTGTAGAACTTACAGCCCTACTCCCTCCTCCCACTCTGAGCCAAGCAGGGAGTTGGGGACAGGCCGAGAGATCGGAGCATGGAGCTCCAGCTCTCTGTGCTGCCTGTCTAGGACATGGCAGAATAGGGCACTGCACCACTTATGTTATATGGGAGAAGCATCTGCTCCATTTTTTATGTCTAGAAGATTGGTGCAAGCTTGTGCTTGCACAACTCTTTGATAATTCCCCCAATGTCACCAGTAAACTGATTTTGTGCACTTGCTTATTTTAATTGTGAGCTATGGATATACTTCTCAGTTAGGAGGTACAGGTTAGATATTAGCTTCCAGCAGCTCAGGATATGTTTCTAATTGCAGTCAAGCAGGATTTAGTTGAAATGAAGTTGCATTGTATATAAGGGCTAGCATATGGCCCAGCACACAGGAACAGAAACAGGCTTTTTTCCCTAATGTACCCATTTTTATGGCGTATGATTTATTTTTTCTCCTATTGGTGCATATCAAAGAGATGCATGCATAATAAATAGACATTCTACGTGCATATTTACATTTTTACTTCTATTTTTGGATGCAGCATCAGATCGATGCTGCATCCACCTAGGTGAGTATAATTTAGATTTTTCAAAATCCAAAACTTTTTTTCTTTTAATTCATACCTCTTTGGCCTTTGTCTTTACCGGCTTACATACAGCTGATTCAGATTTTTTGCCGATTGTAAGTGGTTTTGTGGAATAAGGCTGGGCTGGGTTGTAAACCAGAAGCTTTAATTGGCAACTGCTATAATGGATGTGTGATGCCAACAACTAGGTCTCTAGTTGAGCACATCCAGTGTTGTCATTTATAATATTTAAAGCACTGGTGTGAATAAGTAGAAGTACTAAGTAGTAAAGAAGGATTGAAGAATCACATGTCAATGAATTGACATTTATGTTTGTGTATTTTTTTGATTTATGCATTTTGATTATATGTGTAGAAAGCGCTGCACTGTTATTATTTATCCTAGTATTGTATAACACAGATATGAGAATGTGGAAAGTGGTAGCAGCTTTCATTCACGGTTTTTGTTAATAAGCAAATTGATATAGTTAGTTTAACCGAACAGCTCGCAAAGTAAATAATATATTGTGTTCAGCTTCCTTTCACTGTTCTGCTAATAGCATGTTGAAGGTTAATTTAGTTAAACATGTCAAATTTTACATTGTGATGCCAACAACTATACTCAGATTAGGAATAAACCACTCGTTTGGTAAGTTTTGTGTTGGAAATGATGAAGTGTAGATATTGTGGTTGATTTACTAAAACTGGAGAGTACAAAATCTGGTGCATCTCTGCATAGACACCAATCAGCTTCCAGGTTTTTTTGTTAGCTGATTGGCTACCATGCACAGCTGCACCAGATTTTGTAATCCAGTTTTAGTAATGTCCCGTACACACGACTTTGCACTTTCCAGTTTTAGTAATGTCCCGTACACACGATCCGAAAATCGTACGAAAAATACTGCTTTCCAATCGATCATACGATAATCTGAACGTTAGTACAGAGCTTTCGAGAGCTGATCACGACAGTTCATTCGATATTACTCAATCAGACAAGCACGAAAATTTTCCTCGTACGATACCAGATCGTATGATTTTCGTTTAGTCAGTACAGTTGTCATCTGAAAATACAATACAAATACACCACAACACACCACTTCAGAATTTTTTTCTGTCATATGAGAATTTTTGTGACTTTAGTAATTTTCTACTTGCAACTAGTAAGCGAAAAAAGTCCTGATCCTGCATGTCTGGGTAGAGGGCACACATGAGCGCCACCGGCAGCCCACTCCCGATGTGGTTATACACAGGGGATCGCGGGTACTTTGGACTTGATGTCTGACGGCACCCTCTGATCCTTTGGTACTGAGATCGCCGTTTTGTCAGTAGGGTAGGCATGGATCCTGTGTTCCTGCAAAGCAGGGAAATTGATTCATGCCTTTCCCTAGTAAAAGCACCTCCCACACAAAATCATTAGCTAGGCACACAGTTAAGCCTTTGATCGCCCCTGATGTTAACCCCTTCCCAGCCAGTATCATTAGTACAGTGACCGTGCATATTTTTAGCACTGATCATTGTATTGGTGTCAGTGTCTGACTGTCCGCCGCAGTATCGCAGTACCGCTATAAGTCGCTGATCGCCGCCATTACCAGTAAATAAAAATATCCCATAGTTTGTAGATGCTATAACTTTTGTGCAAACCAATCAGTGTACACTTATTGGGATTTTTCTACCAAAAATATGTAGCAGAATACATATTGGCCTAAATTGATGAAAAAATCTGATTTTTTTTTTTTTTTGGATATGTTTTATAGCAGTAAAAATATAGTTTTTTTTTTTTGTTTGTTTTTTTTTAATTGTCAGCCTTTTTTTGTTTATAGTGCAAAATAAATAAAGAGGTAATCAAATACCACCAAAATAAATCTCTATTTGTCGGGAAAAAAGGACATGCATTTTTTTTGTGTACAGCATCGCACGACCGCGCAATTGTCAGTTAAAGTAACTGAGTGCCTTATTGCAAAAAATGGCCTGGTCATGAAGAGGGCAAGTGGTTAAATAAGAAAATACACAACCCTCAAAACGCATCCCATTCCAAATGCAACTTTTACTTTGCACCTGATCTTCATCTGTACTCACTCCCCCTATATTTAGGACTTCTAACAAACCTCTCCCCTTCTATAGACTTCCCTTCACCATGCAGTTGGTACTTTTCAACCCTTGAAATACACCGCTAAAACTCTTTTCACACCTATGGCTATTTTCACACTGGGGCGCTGGCGGTAAAGCGGCGCTATATTTAGCGCCGCTTTTACCGTCGTTTTAGCGGCGCATTTCAGCCGCTAGCGGGGCGGTTTTACCCCCGCGAGCGGCCAAAAAAGGGTTAATACCGCCCGCAAAGCGCCGCTCCAGCGGCGCTTTGCGGGCGGGTTCGGAGCGCTGCCCCATTGTTTTCAATGGGAGGGGGCGCTTTGGGAGCGGTAAATACAGCGCACCAAAGATGCGGCTTGCAGGACATTTTTCAGCGTCCTGCAAGCGCACCGCTCCAGTGTAAAAGCCCTCAGGCTTTCACACTGAAGACACAGCAACGGCTGTTTCAGGTCGGTTTGCAGGCGCTATTTTTAGCGCAATAGCGCCTGTAAACCGCCCCAGTGTGAAAGGGGCCTACACGATCTTGAAATGAATTGCCAGATTAACAGGTATTATTAATGCACATTGATTTTAGAAAAAAAGCAGATCAATTAAAACATTTAAAATCACATTAATCTGTTAAAGCTTATGATACTTTAGTAATTGTGTGTTTGATCTTTTAATGAACACTGTTCTGGTAATTGGAGTGTGACATCACATAGACAGATCCATATATACATCACATGACATACCACTCATGTCCCTTATTCACTTTTAATAAGTTTTTTATATGCAAAATATTCCTCACAAACAGCACAGTCCCCTGACATACTATTTAACTTATGACGAAGCCAGACGTCCTACCACTCCTTGTTATCATTAGTTTCATGTAAGTGGCAGCGAGGCATGGCAAATTAAAAATTACACAAGTTTCACATGCTGTGAAGGGCATCGTGCCCAGACCAATGACCCTCTCCAAATTCACTCTACAGTTATTACTTACTAAGGAACTTTATTGTCTCATAAAGCAACTAGCATGAAAGATTTCATTCCAAGATTGCTTTTACTGTGGTTTTACACAGATTTTATTACGCAAGATATGGATTTCAGCCATTGCCAAACTGGAAACCAAAACAAAATTCAGAAACGGTATAAGGTTATTGTGGGGACAGAAGGAACTAAAAAGCCTTCCACTAAAACACTGTGAAATACAGTATTGTCTACTTAACCTACATAAAATACATGTATACTACATTGCCCATATCAGCCTTTTTTTTCAACCAGGGTGCCTTGAAGTTTCTTCAGGGGTGCCTTTCCAAAAAAAAAGTATAAAAAATTGTATATAAGGCAGCAAGTGGACTAAGCCTGCCTTTTAGTTACACAAAGCCACGCGTTTTCATTATGCGCCATTACGACTTTCTATACACTGGCATCCTAACAACCAATGACGTCAGTTAATAAGGAGAATGTCCACAGCATCCTTGTTTGACCCTCCTGTACCCCCCTCCCTCAGCACTGGGGTCACATTAGCTGACTGATGGAGACAAATTGAGGGAGAAGAGAAACATTGGAATACTAGTCAGCACCGGGTGTGCAAAAGTGTATTTGCGTTGGAAGAATAAACCACCTCTTAGGTTGGGTGTCCTATGTGTGGATGTTGCTGCATTGTGTAAAGCTATTAGAATACTGTTTAACGTTTTAGAATGGGGTGCCTCGAGACTGTCCATAATTTTAACGGGTGCCTTTACTGAATAAAGGTTGAGAAACACTGGCTTATATTTACCTATGATGCTTCCTGGAACTGGCCTAAACATTTCTAAAGCAACAGTTGCCTGAACCTGTGCTTTGTCAATGCAGGGCAGAATAACAGGTTCACATTGATTTCTGCACCCGCATCTACTTATACTTACTTTCCCTTCAGTCTCCTGCTAATCCATTTACCAAGAGAAACAATGGGGTTGATTTACTAAAACTGGAGCAGTCAAAATCTGGTGCATATTGCATTGAAACCAATCAGCTTCCAGGTTTTATCGTCAAAGCGTAAATAAACATGCTGAAGTTAGAAGCTGATTGGCTACCATGCACGGCTGCACCAGATTCTGAGTGCTCCAGTTTTAGTAAACCCCCCCCCCCCCCCCCCAATGTGTCATACCCAGTATTTCCAGATATAGCCTATGATCTAAGTCCTCCCGACCCACTAACAGGCCAGGTTTGTAAGATAACGTTCATACATCACAGGTGATAACATTTGCTGCTCAGTGATTGCAGTATTCTAGTCTGCATCTCCCCAAGGTAATACTTAAAATCTGACATGTCAGTTGGTCCTGAGGACAGGAGTTGAAAACCACTGATCTAAATGGAGACTGACTCAATGATTAACATAAGTATTTGCAGGCCCCACCTAGAATTATTTTAAGCCAGGTCAGGTTCACTTTTACTGTCTTAATTTTTTGTAGTGTGAGCATTGATTGTGAGGAATGGGGGACCATCAAGTTGTGTGGGGTTCATTAGAGGCAATAATGTTCAAAGCTTTATCTGGCTTTTTTTTAATTCTCTACATGACTGGCGATTGTTTGAAGAGAAGGTCAATGAGGCTTTCACTACTGTGAACTGCACCCACCACACATGTGCAGTGACATAATGATCAAATGTACAGACAGAGCCGCGCTATAGGCTGAAAATATATATAAAAAAAAATACAAAGTAAAAAAGCCTCTAGCACAACATGTGATATGTAATGTAACCAAACTGCAGTAACCTAATGATCAAGTAACAGAGAAGGTTGCAGTGGGTCTCGATTGTTAGGTGATATAGATGTGAGTGGGCAAATGGTGGGGTGTCTGTCATCTGTGGGCAACCAAACTCTTGCTGCTGACAAGCAAAGACAACAGGATGGAAATGATAATATTCTGTATCGTTGGAAAAGTAAACAGTGGGGTTGGTTTATTAAAGCTGGAGAGTGCAAAATGTGGCGCAGTTGTGCATGGTAGCCAATCGGCTTCCAGGTTTGTATGTTTTTTGTCAAAGCTTAATTAAACAAGCTGAAGTTAGAAGCTGATTGGTTTCTATGCAGGGCTGCACCAGATTTTACACACTCCAGTTTTAGTAAATCAACCCCAGTGTGTCAGGGATTAATTTAAAGTGGAAGTAAACCCTTACAAACCACTTTGACCTACAGGTAAGCCTAGATTAAGGCTTACCTGTAGGTCCAATAAATATCTCCTAAACCTACATGGTTTAGGAGATATTTAGAAAAGAAAAGGCATCGCTGTCTATGGCTATGCATACTAGCTCATTATGCCTTTGCCTTGCAGGGTGTCTTTTTTTTTTTTTTTTAAGAGGCTTTACTTCCTCTTTAAGAGTGTTCAGTTTTATGATTCTTTACAAAACAACTGATGAATTATCAGCCCCAACATGTCTTCTAGAGATGAGCAAATCGATTTAAACCCAATACTTTCCACACAACTGTCTTATTAGTATGCACATGTACTTAATGGTTTGTCCAATATACAGCAGATCACATTCAAGAGAATTGGGATTTGCTTGGAGAGTATCGGATTCGCCTACTTGGGTAAACCAATACAGTGGAACCTTGGATTACGAGCATAATTCGTTCCAGGAGAATGCTTGTAATCCAAAGCACTCGCATGTCAAAGCGAGTTTCCCCATAGATGTCAATGGAAACAAAGATAATTTGTTCCGCATTGACTTCTATTACATGCAATACCACATGTGGCCAGAGGTGGGGGGCGCCGGTTAGCCTCTGAAATACTCGGGACAGCTCGGCTGAACCCGGAAAGGCTCGGAAATACTCGGGAATGGAGTATTTCCGAGTGATTCCGAGTATTTACGGACGACTCCAAACTGTTCCGAGTGTCCCTGACGCCCCCTGCACCTCTGGCCAAATGCGGTACTGCACACCCCATTAGCTTGAATTCTGCTCGTTTTGTGAGACAACACTCGCAAACCGAGTCAGAATTTAAAAAAAAAAAAAATTTGTTCGCCTTTTAAAATGCTCGTTAACCGTGTTACTCGTAAACCAAGGTTCTACTGTATTTTCTATGATGTTGAGCTTTAGATCAGGATTGATGGGCTGTAACCTATAGTAACCCAGGTTCCTATGTTTTATTGATCCTGCCATTGCTGAACTTTATTTTAACATGCGTGTTTTCTTTCCGTAGTTTCCTGATGTGTTCCCTTGGAGAGGCTCTTCTAATATATACTGAAAGGTCAGGGGTATGAAGATGATGTACATGATACAAGACCAGCCCTGTCTTTCGGATCTGCCCGTTTCAGTCATACCATATGTCTGTGCGAATTCCATCAACGCTAATCAACTAGTACCTGTAAAACAAGCAAAGTACCAGAGCTTAAACTGCCCACACAGGACCAGCAGCACAAAGAACCTCTACCATGTGCAGTTAACCACAGCAGCCAATCCGAAAAAAAAATCTAAAAACTGAAATCTGATTGGTCACTGAACTTTCCTGAATTACTGAACTTTGCAAATCATCATTGCACTTTGTATTGCTTTATCAAATAATACTGTATGTGTTTTGCTTGGCAAATCTGCTATATTAGCTCAAACCAGCAAAATGCAACATGCACTTGTTTTAATGTAGCCTGTTAGAGCTGTAATGACAGCAAAGTAGTAATTTATCATTGTAGACGGTTTTGCTAATTGTGATAATGACCGCCGAAAGTGGGGGAAAGTACTAATGACTGACTTTACCTGCAGGCTCACTGTCGTTTTTCTTTGAAGTATACCAGGGATTAAGTTAACCTTATCGGACGGGTACCTAGACTTAATGTGTGGGTGGATGCAGCAACTACAGATCATGGCAGACCCATAGCTAAATTTTAATTGGCCCCTGCTGGCGACCTTTCCTACTTTCATCGATCCTAACATAAAGTATGTCTAAACCAACTACAGGTACTGCAGCTGTCTGAATACAACATCTGGCCATCTTCTCTGCTTGGGGCAGATGGGAAAATCAAGAGGGCAATTAAGAAATCTTAATGTGTATGGTAAGCATAAGACAGCTAAACAAATTCCTTCCTCATGCACATCCTCCAAAGGAGGACCTGTGGCTCGAAACAACCAAGATTCTGTGTGTCTGAGGTCCCCTCTTGATTGGAAATGTCACGGGGGGTGCAGGGTTTGTATCAGAAGAAACACACAACAATACTGGATTGATGTTATCTTCATATGCAAACTGATTTTCTGAGTTTATCTCAAGCGCCCCTTTAATGGGCCCCCCTTCAACTCTCAGGCCCCGTAGCAGCCACAAGGGCTGCTATAGCTATTGTTACACCATTGGGTGGCGCTATCCAATGCAGGTACTAGTTAACCAATGTTAACCTAACCCCAGACACATTATTTCATATATTAAATCCACATATATGACGGCAGCCAAACCAAGTGATTCCATTCAAATACAATGAGCAGACTGTGTATAACTGGGGTTACTCAGCAGGTATTAAGCCACAGAAGTATACCCGACCAGGCCATTTTTTGCGATACGGCACTGCGTTAATTTAGCTGACAATTGCGCAGTCGTGCGATGTTGTACCCAAATAAAATTGATGTCCTATTTTTCCCACAAATAGAGCTTTCTTTTAGTGGTATTTAAACACCTCTGCGTATTTTATTTTTTGCGCTATAAACAAAAGAAAAACACATTTTTGAAAAAAAAAAAAACATTTTCTATTATCTGCTATAAAACATACCCAAAAAAGTAAATAAAAAAATCTAATTTCTTCATCAATTTAAGCCAAATTGTATTCTGCTATATATTTTTGGTAAAAAAAAAAACAATAAGCGTATATTGATTGGTTTGCGCAAAAGTTATAGAGTCTACAAAATAGGGAATAGATTTATGGCTTTTTTTAAATTTACTAGCAATAGCAGTGATCTGCGATTTTTAGCAGGACTGCGACATTGTGTTGGACAGGTCGGAAACCTAAATTAAAATCTTCACACTTTTTTGGGAACCAGTGACATATACAGTAATCAGTGCTAAAAATATGCACTGACATTGTACCAATGACACTGGCAGGGAAGGGGTTAACATCAGGGGCGGTCAAGGGGTTAAATATGTTCCCTGGGTGTGTTTACTAACTGTGCAGGGGGATGGGCTGCCTGGAACAACACACAGATCCGTCTTCCTGCATAACAGAAATACAGGATCTCTGTGTCATCCCCTGACAGAACGGTGATCTGCCTTGTTTACTTTGGCAGATCCCCAGTCTGTCACTGTGGGGAACGTTCGCCAGCAGCCAGCGAACATAAAGTCCGTTGGACCCGCTAATTGGCTCCCCCACTGGCCAATCATGCACCCACAGAAAGCCGTGTACCAGCCCGAGGTACACCTATGGCGATTCACACAGTCGAGCCAACCTGCCGCAGTATAACTGCGGCGGCTGGTCGACAAGCGGCTAATGTCTTGGTAGTAAATGATTTTAAGTGGAAGTCTAACCCTATTTTTTCATTTAGTTTTGGATACATTCAGGAAGGAGTATACCATGTGTCAGGTTTCTGTTCTTATTGTTTCTTTTGTTCTTATTGGAGAGATTTTATTTAAGTTTCTGTCCTAGGTGGCAACAACAGTTGGAACAGGAAAGGGAAGAAATGTTCTTTATGAGGTCACAAACAGAGAAAAAGTATAAAAAAAACAGGGCTTTTTTAAAACTGTACTAAAAAAAGTTCTTGCTATGCGTGCTAATTTCCTTTCTGAGGTGGCACCAGCCCACCTTAATGGTGGGTGGGCTGTTGCCATAATGCGCCAAGTGTGGCACACTTACCCCACACAGTTTCTCCTCCAGTGATGACAGGTCTAGGCACTAGTTGCCACTTCTTCCCATGTTGCTGCTTCTGAGTCCCACAACATTTCTCTTCACTGGGTGGCCACTGATGATGTAATTCCTGCACAAGCACACAAAATTTACATTGCCCCCAGCATTATTCTTGGCCTTTATACCAGGACTGTTCACTGCATGGTGCAATATATGTAGCAACTACAAAATCTGCTAGATTATAGAAATTTCGACAAAACTGTTTGCATGTCTCTTTTGACAAAAAAATCCTAGCAATTTTTTGTTGTGGGACTTTCTGCTCAAAGTTATTTTTCTATATCTGTATATGTTAAACTAAGTCTACCCATACAGCCCTGGCCAAATAAATTGAGAATGACACAAATATTAATCTGCTGCTTCAGTGTTTTGTAGATCTTTTTGTCAGATGTTACTATGGTATACTAAGGCATAAATACAAGCATTTCATAAGTGTCAAAGGCTTGTATTGACAATTACATAAAGTTTATGCAAAGAGTCAATATTTGCAGTGTTGACCCTTCCTTCTTTTTCAAGACCTCTACAAGCCACCCTGGAATGCTGTCAATCAACTTCTGGGCCACATCCTGACTGATGGCAGCCCATTCTTGCATAATCAATGCTTGGAGTTTGTCCGAATTTGTGGGTTTTTCTTTATTCACCCATTGGGAACTTGAGGATTGACCACAAGTTCACAATGGGATTAAGGTCTGGGGAGTTTCCTGGCCATGGACCCAAAATGTTGATGTTTTGTTCCCCAAGCCACTTAAACTGTTCTTAGATGGTTGGGAGAAGTTGCTCTTGGAAGATGTTTTTGTACCATTCTTTATTTATGGCTGTGTTCTTATTTCTTATTCAAAATTGTGAGTTTGCCCCAGTTTGTCTCAGAAGTAGCCCCCCACAAATGGTCTCGGGATGCTTTTACTGTACACCTTTTCTTCTCCGGACAAGGTTTTTTCCGGATGCCCCAAACTGTCGGAAAGGGGATTCAACAGAAAAAATGACTTTACCCCAGTCCTCAGCAGTCCAATCCCTGTACCTTTTTGCAGAATGTCCGTCTGTCCCTGATGTTTTTCCTGGAGAGTAGTGGCTTCTTTGCTGCCCTTCTTGACACCAGGCCATGCTCCAAAATTCTTCTCCTCACTGAGCGTACAGATGCACTCACACCTGCCTGCTGCCATTCCTGAGCTCTGCACTGGTGGTGCCCTGATCCCGCAGCTGAATCAGGAGGAGATGGTCCTGTCACTTCCTGGACTTTCTTGGGTGCCCTGAAGCCTTCTTCACAACAATTGAACCTCTCTCTTTGAAGTTCTTGATGATTTGATAAATGGTTGATTTAGGTGCAATCTTAGTAGCACAATATCCTTATCCGTGAATCCCTTTTTGTGCAAAGCAATGATGGCTGCATGTGTTTTCTTGCAGGTAACCATGGTTAACCACTTACAGACCTACCGCCGTCATTATACGGCGGTACTTTAAAGAGGAATATTGTTTATGGAAGCAGCTTGCTGCCATAACCCTGGTATCCTCGTCTTCAGCAGGCTGTCCGCTTTCATATAAATATATTCAGATTCGCCACAAGATCACTTGTGGCCCCCCTCCCGACATGCTTCTTTGCCCTCCGCCACTTACCGGAGCAGCCGGCAGCGGCGGAGGCGATCAGGTCCTCTCCCCTCTGTGGTATGGAGCTGAGTGAGGGAAAGATGGCCCCCACGCGGCTCCATACAATTGCACGGCGGAAGCAACGTCAAAACGCCACTTCCACCCATTGCTCTTAAAGCAACATTTTTTTTTTTTTCCCAAACAACATTTTTTATATACATTTTTTTTTTTTTTGTTATTGCATTTTAGTGTAAATATGAGATCTGAGGTCTTTTTGACCCCACATCTCATATTTAAGAGGTCCTGTCATGCTTTTTTTTCTATTACAATGGATGTTCACATTCCTTGTAATAGGAATAAAAGTGACTAAATTTTTTTTTTTTAAAAGAACAGTGTAAAAATAAAAAATAAATGGTAAAATAAATAAGAAAAAAAATAATCTTTTAAACGTGCCCAGTCCTGCCGAGCTCGTGTACAGAAGCAAACACATACGTGAATAGCTCCCGCATATGAAAACTGTGTTCAAACCACACGTGCGGTATCACCGCAATCGTTGGAGCGAGAGCAATAATTCTAGCCTAAACCTACTCTGTAACTCAAAACATGCAACCTGCAGAATTTTTTAAATGTTGCATATGGAGATTTTTAAGGTTAAAAGTTTGTCGCCATTCCACGAGCGGGCGCAACTTTGAAGCGTGACATGTTTCGTATCAATTTACTTGGTGTAACATCATCTTTCACAATATAAAAAAAATTGGGCTAACTTTACTGTTGTCTTATTTATTTTTTTCAAAAAAGTGTATATTTTCCAAACAAAGTAGGCTTGTAAGACCGCTGCGCAAATACGGTGTGACAAAAAGTATTGCAACGACCGCCATTTTATTTTCTAGGGTGTTAGAAAAAAATATAGATAATGTTTGGGGGGTTCTAAGTAATTTTCTATCAAAAAAAAAATATTTTAACTTGTAAACAACAAGTTTGAAAAATAGGCCCGTCTTAAAGTGGTTAACAGAGGAAGAACAATGATTTAAAGCACCACCCTCCTTTTTAAAGCTTTCAGTCTATTATTTTAACTCGATCAGCATTACAGAGGGATTTCCAGCGTTGTCCTCGGCAACACTGACACCTGTTTTAAGGAGAGAATCACTGACGTGTTAGCTGGTCCTTTTCTGGCAGGCCAGAAAGCAGTCAATTTTTTTGGGGGGGGGATTTGGTTAATTTTCATGGCAAAGAGGGACTTTGCAAATCATCTGATCACTCTTCATAACATTCTGGAGTATATGAAAATTGCCATCATAAAAACTGAAGCAGCAGACTTTGTGAAAATTATTTGTGAAATTCTTAAAACCTTTGGCCAGGGCTGTACCTGATTCAAAACCGAATAACAGATGCTGTTCAAGGCTCGCTCGAGTTTTCTTCCATGGCAAACCCTGGGAAAGCAGGCAAGGACAGAGCTCATCCTGGCTTCAAATACTGTCTTTCCCCGAAAATAAGCCTGGGTCTTATTTATTTTGGCAACAAACACAGTAGGGCTTATTTTCGGGATAGGTCTTAAGATGTAATGTGCTGTCTTCTCTCCCCCTCTCTCTCTGCCTGAAAGGAATCCCCAGTGTGCAGTGAGTTAAAATGCTAGTAAAATCCTATAATCCACTCTGTTACCGTAGTATATAATGTACAATGTGTGTGTGTTTCTGTAATATAATTGTGCCAAATAACTTCGTTATATCGCCATTCTGTGATCCGCCAAAGCGCTCTTCCCCGCAATTATATTACAGAAACACACACATTGTACATTATATACTACTGTAATAGAGTGGATTATAGGATTTTACAAGATTTTTAAACTAGGGCTTATTTTCCGTCTAGGGCTTATATTGCAGCCCTCCTGGAAAATAATGCTAGGTCTTATTTTCAGGTTAGGTCCTATTTTTGGGGAAACACGGTATCAAATGGAAAAAAAGGAAGGTCCTATAAGCAGCACATCTCTGCGCAACCCTGTGTATAGGTGTATCACAGACTTAGCCCAGGCTCCAACCGGACCATGCCGATTTCAGTTTTGATGTCACTTGTTTTGCAAACTATGTACAGGTGCATCTCAAAAAAAAAATTATAATAGTTACTTTATTTCAGTAATTCAATTCACAAAGTGAAACTTATATTCTATAGAATCATTACACACAGAGTGATAAATGTCAATCATTTCTTTCTTTTAATTTTGATGAGTATGGCTTACAGCTAGTGAAAACACAATTTTCGTTATCTCAGAAAATTTGAATACAACCTAAGACCAATAAAAAAAAGTATTTTTATTACAAAAATGTTAGTTTAATGAAAAGTATGTCTATTTACAGTGTCACATGCATTCAATACTTGGTCGGGGCTCCTTTTGCATGAATTATTTCATCAATGTGGCGTGGCATGGAGGCAATCAGCCTGTGGCATTGCTGGGGTGTTATGGAAGCCCTGGTTGCTTTGATAGCGGTCTTCAGCTCATCTGCATTGTTGGGTCTGGTGTCTCTCATCTTCCTCTTGACAATACCCACAGATTCTCTATGGGGTTTAGGTTAGGTGAGTTTGCTGGCCAATCAAGCACAGTGATACCATGATCATTAAACCAGGTATTGGTACTTTTAGCAGTGAGGGCAGGTGCCAAGTCCTGCTGGAAAATGAAATCAGCATCTCCATAAAGCTGGTCAGCAGAAGGAAGTATGAAGTGCTCTAGAATTGTAGAGGGCTTCGCTGACTTTGGACTTGATAAAACACAGTGGACCAACACCAGCAAATAAAATGGCTCCCTAAATCATAACGGACTGTGGAAATTTCACACTGGACCTCATGCAACTTTGACTCTGTGCCTCTCCACTCTTCCTCCAGATTCTGGGACCTTGATTTTTAAATGAAATGCGAAATTTACTTTCATCTGAAAAGAGGACTTTGGACCACTGAGCAACAGGTAAGACGCTTCTGACGTTGTCTCCGTTTCAGGAGTGGCTTGACACAAGGAATGCTAAAGTTGTAGCCCATGTCCTGGATACGTCTGTGTGTGGTGGCTCTTGAAGCACTGACACCAACCGTAGTCCACGCCTTGTGAATCTCCCCCAAATTCTTTAATGGCCTTTACTTCATAATCCTCTCAAGGCTGCGGTTATCCCTGTTGCTTGTGCATCTTTTTCCTTCCTCACAACTATCCATTAATATGCTTGGATACAGCACTCTGTGAACAGCCAGCTTCTTTAGCGATGACCTTTTGTGACTTACCCTCTTTGTGGAGGGTGTCAAGGCAGCAGTCTTCCTCATGATTGTGTAACCTACTGAACCAGACTGAGAGCCCATTTAAAGTGTAATCCATCTTTACAAAAAATCTGTAAGGTGAACTTACACTGGACCCCCCCATCCCCCCCGGTCCAGATGACCTGGTGTCCCGCGATTACCCGCTGTGAGACATTGGATGGACAATTTACCAGTCCGGGGGATCTGAAATCCCTGCGGCTTGCTCTCCTCTTCTCCAGCGCTGACAGGACGGGCTAGGTGGGTTCCAATTGGTCAGCGCCATCCATTTAGAATGTCTCCTATCCATACATACAGAGAGGTACGTTTAGGAGATTAAGCCGCAGAGATTTAAAATCCCTGGACTGGTAAATCAGCAATCCGATGTCTCACAGCGGGTGATCACGGGAACGGGGGGTGAGGAAGGGGGTCTAGTGTAAGTCCACCTTACAGATTTTATGTAAAGATGACCTTACCCTTTAAAAGCTCAGGAAACCTTTACAGGTGTTTTGAGTTAATTAGCGGATTAGAGTGTGACACCATAAGTCTACAGTATTGAACATTTTCACAATATTCTAAATTTATGAGATGCTGAATTTCAGGTTTTTACTAGCTGTAAGGAATAATCAAAATTAAAAGAAAGAAATGCTTGAAATATATCACTCTGTGTGTAACAAATCTATAGAATATATAAGTTTCACTTTTTGAATTGAATTACTGAAATAAATGAATTGTTTGATGATATTCAAATTTTTGAGATGCACCTTTATACAGCGATTCCTTTTACTGTCCAGTGTTATATTTAAAAGCGCATATATGAATATGAAATAAATATGATTTGTTTGCAAGTGTACGTGTCTTTCTTTTTTTTTAGCACTTTACAATCCTAATAATTAAGGATTTCTTTTATAAAGTGATAGTAAACCCAAAAACAAAAATGATCTATATTGCAACTTACTAAGTCTGTGGTAGCTGAATTTTGTTTTTTGAAGGATTTTTTTTTACATGGTGATCTGGCCAGCAAAGTATACAATGTTACATTGTTTGTCAGTAGGGTAGATAGGAAAAAAAAACGTTTCGATCATTCACCCAAACAAGGTGAATGGAGGAATACACTGATCAGCAGCTGCAGCCAATGATTGATGGAACATTTTACAAAATGTTCCTTAAATAGTAGTTAAACAATCAACTTTTGTTAGGCAGGGGAGCCCATACAGTATCTCACAAAAGTGAGTACACCCCTCACATTTTTGTAAATATTTTATTATATCTTTTCATGTGACAACCCTAAAGAAATTACACTTTGCTACAACGTAAAGTAGTGAGTGTACAGCTTGTATATCAGTGTAAATTTGCTGTCCCCTCAAAATAACTCAACACACAGCCATTAATGTCAACAAAAGTGAGTACACCCCTAAGTGAAAATGTTCAAATTGGGCCCATTTTCTCATTTTCTCTCCCTGGTGTCATGTGACTCGTTAGTGTTACAAGGTCTCAGATGTAAATTGGGAGCAGGTGTGTTAAATTTGGGGTTATCGCTCTCACTCTCTCATACTGGTCACTGGAAGTTCAACATAGCGCCTCATGGCAAGGAACTCTCTGAGGATCTGAAAAAAAAAGAATTGTTGCTCTACATAAAGATGGCTTAGGCTATAAGATTACCAAGATCCTGAAACTGAGCTGCAGCACAGTGGCCAAGACCATACAGCAGTTTAACAGGACAGGTTCCACTGAGAACAGACCTCGCCATGGTCGACCAAAGAAGTTGAGTGCAGAGGTCGTCTTTGGAAAATAGACTTATGCCAGCATTGCAGAGATTAAAGGGGTCAGCCTGTCAGTGCTCAGACCATACGCCGCACACTGCATCAAATTGGCATGCATTGCTGTCATCCCAGAAGGAAGCCTCTTTTAAAGATGATGCACAAGAAAGCCTGCAAACAGTTTGCTGAAGACAAGCAGACTAAGGACATGGGTGTGTCTTGGTCTGGGGCTGCATGAGTGCTGCCGTCAATGGGGAGCTACAGTTCATTGAGGGAACCATGAATGCCAACATGTACTGCGACCTGCAGAAGCAGAGCATGATCCCCCTCCCTTGAGAGACTGGGCCGCAGGGCAGTATTTCAACATAACGACCCCAAACGCACCTCCAATATGACCACTGCCTTGCTAAAGAAGCTGAGGGTAAAGGTGATGGACTGGCCAAGCATGTCTCCAGACCTAAACCCTATTGAGCATCTGTGGGGCATCCTCAAACGCAAGGTGGAGGAGCGCAAGGTCTCCAACATCCACAAGCTCCGTGATGTCGTCATGGAGGGGTGGAAGAGGACTCCAGTGGCAACCTGTGAAGCTCTGGTGAACTCCATGCCCAAGAGGGTTAAGGCAGTACTGGAAAATAATGGTGGCCACACAAAATATTGACACTTTGGGCCCAATTTGAACATTTTCACTTAGGGGTGTACTTATTTTTGTTGCCAGCGGTTTAGACATTAATAGCTGTGTGTTGAGTTATTTTGAGGGGACAGCAAATTTACACTGTTATACAAGCTGTACACTCACTAATTTACATTGTAGAAAAGTGTAATTTCTTCAGCGTTGTCACAGGAAAAGATAAAAATATTTACAAAAAAAATGTGAAGGGTGTACTCACTTTTGTGAGATACTGTATATGTATTGAAATGCGGCTGTTCCTTCAGGACTGGCTGAATTTCAGTGTATAGCCATCTTTAGTCTGTTACTTTTCAACTTCCTTCAAGAGGATGGCCACCTGCACAAAAAATATTAAAAGTCAGCAGCTACAAATACTGCAGCTGCTGACTTTTAATAAATGGACACTTACCTGTTCCAGGTTCCAGCGATGTCGGCAGAAGATGACGAGCAATCACTGCCATCCTGTCAGGGAATCAGGAAGTGAAGCGTTGTGGCTTCACTGCCCGGTTCCCTACTGCGCATGCGTGAGTCGCGCTGCGCGTCTTTACTGGTCCCCGTTGTGTCCTGGGAACTGTGTGTTTCTCAGGACACAACTGGGGGGAACGAGCGTCTGCGGCTAGCTAGTCCCGGAAGTGGGTTCAGATACCTGGATTATAAAAGGTATCTGCACCCCCCTCCCCCCTGAAAGGTGCCAATTGTGGCACCGGAGGGGGGGAGGAATCCGATAATCGGTGGAGCTCCGCTTTAAGCAGTTACAACACTTTTTGGTCTGCTAAACTACTTTGCCTCTTTGGATATACTATGTACATATATATATACACACATATACACATCAGCCCATGCAGTAACATTCACTGGCTTGTTACCATTCAGTCAGCCAACAGTTGTCGTGTAAAAGTGATCACTTTTACAGTGCAGACGGCGTAGTCCCGATCCCCAAACTTTTCCCTGATCCCCTCTGCTGTTTATAAAGCCAGAAGTGAGAAGCTAGGAGCATTTCCAGTTTCAGGCTGCTGTAGCCAGGGAATCAACTAATCAAGCATTGTTTGTGCTTGATTAGCTGCAGGGGAGTAATAATGGTCTAATAGGCCCCTGATTTCTCCGTAAAGTGTAACAAATGCTATCACAAAGAAGGGTTGTTAAACGTAAAGAACAATAAATGAACAACATTTTTATCAAAAAAGTAAAAAAAAAATTAACCCCATCACCCTTCGCACACCTGCAAATGCAAGTGCATGTACAGGGTGCATATGTGTATGTAGACCAGAATTGCACCATACTTGTGAGGTATCGGTTCAAATGTCAGAGCAAGAGCAACAATAATTTTAGGGCCATAATTCACTGTTCACTCGGATGAGCTATAAAGGCTGTTAAAGCATTGTTTATGGAGAAATTCAAGTACTATAATTTTCCATGTTATAGGGCACACAGTTTTCAGACTTGACATATTTGGTATCTATTTACTTGACACAACCCCCTTTTTTGCAGCTACAAACAAATCAGTCATTTCATTTATTTTTTTATTTATATTTTAGGTGAGAATGCATTTAACAATGTTTGGGGCTGCAACAATTGGTTGAAGAAAGAATTGAAAATGACAATATACAGTTCTTAAAAATAATTTCAAAGTGAACTAGTAGAACAAGTCTAGAAAGCAGTCACAGTAAACACCAGAATGCACAGTGGTCAGGACTACAGTATGTAACTATGTAGTTAAAAATGTATAGGTGGTGATGGAAAGGGGGAAGGCCTTATTTACCAGCTTTTAGCCTAGGTTCACATTGGTACGATTTGGCATGCGATTTAACATGTCAAATCGGTGGCTATTTCCGGCAATAGGACTGTCCGAAACGGTGCTACGCCGACTTTGCAGCACCGCACCAATTCCCAAAAGTAGTTCCTCTACTACTTTTGGCAACTTGGGGGGCGATTTCAATAGACATCTGTGCAGGAACTCGCACACAGATATCTGTCAAATCGGACTGCATTCCAGGTTGATATCTATCCCGCAGCAATGTGAACCTAGGCTTAATGGATATTTCCAATTAGGTGGAGGATACAGAAACAATGGGAGGGTCACATACCACTGGGTATAGTGAGAACACTGTTAGGTACCAGCTGGTAGGGTTTGGACAAAGGATTCCCAAATGTCCAAAAAAAAACGTTAAACCCTTTTTTTATATTTTACCAAAATTGGGTATATATATATATATATATATATAAAAATATAAATATATATATATATTTTTTTTTTTGGATGCACTCAAATTCATTTTACTATAGTTTTTCCCAGAAAATACAGGGTTGAAAAACAGTTGCTTAAAGACTGTTCAACAGTAAACATTGCAAAAACCTTCTTTTTATTCTCCAGGGCTCCTGCTTTCAGAAAATATATTATGTTCTGGGGGTTGCAATTATTTTTATAGGAAGAAAATGCTGTCGAAAAAAGCGAAAACATAGAAAATTAATATAGCGTCCACATTTACAGAATGCTAAGCAGCAGATTACATTTTTTATTTGGGGTTTAATTCTGATTTAAGTATGACTTGCTCATTTAATTGGGATTTAAAGATATGTACATAATGTAAAATATTTATAATGCCAAATATTCCAAATACCCCTGTGGTTATCAGTTTCTCCTATGTTACCCCAACATTTCGTACAGTTATGGTCAACACCCTTGGCATGCATGTACATGCTTTGCAGACAAACTCCTATACCTGGATTGGAGGAAGCTCAGGGTTATGTTAAGCACACACAGCGACTGTACAGACATTACATAACAGTTGGTGTGCACAGCTGCATGTTCTGTGAACTTTAAACACACAAAAAGTACACATTCATGCTGTACCGAACACCAAACAGATTATATCTATAGCAGAAGAGAGGCCAATAAAGGTGTGACTAGTCTGTTATGATTTTTTTATATTTTCTGAGCTCATGGCACCTGCTGATAAAGACGAGTTTATAGCCTCAACTGTAAATCTTGCAGGATGATATGAATGCTATGTACAGCTACCCATTGGCAGTGAAAGACACGTATTGTCATAGTTGATCATTTACAGAACTAAAAAGAAGCAAATACTTTTAAAATAGTTTCAAATTTTACAGATAGAGTATGTATGGATTGGCCAGTTTTATAGATTTTCTTACATCAAGCTAAGGAAGGGGAGTTGATGGCTTTTGATATAAAAATGTTTCTTTAAATTAAATTCAAAACAGCAAATAATAAATCACAGAGGGAAGGAAGTACATTTTCCTTTTACAACAATATTCATATATTTGAACTATAGCTGAACTTTATTTTTGTTATATTGGACTAGGGACATACGGTAACTGAACGGTGTCTTACATCCTGCTGGCTGGTTCTATTGAACCCCTCTTGACACTCGCCATCCCCTTTCCTCCATTAACCACTTCAGCCCCGGACCAATTGGCAGCCAAAAGGACCAGGCCCCTTTTTGCGATTCGGCACTGCGTCGCTTTAACTGACAATTGCGCGGTCGTGCGACGTGGCTCCAAAACAAAATTGGCGTCCTTTTTTTCCCACAAATAGAGCTTTCTTTTGGTGGTATTTGATCGCCCCTGCGGTTTTTATTTTTTTGCGCTATAAACAAAAATAGAGCGACAATTTTGAAAAAAATGCAATATTTTTTGCTATAATAAATATCCCCAAAAAATATATAAAAAAACATTTTTTTTCCTCAGTTTAGGCCGATACGTATTCTTCTACATATTTTTGGTAAAAAAAAATCGCAATTAGCGATTATTGATTGGTTTGCGCAAAAGTTATAGCGTTTACAAAATAGGGGATAGTTTTATAGCATTTTTATTAATATTTTTTTTTACTAGTAATGGCGGCGATCAGCGATTTTTTTATTGTGACTGCGACATTATGGCGGACACATCGGACATTTTTGACCCATTTTTGGGACCATTGTCATTTATACACCAATCAATGCTATTTAAATGCATTGATTCCTGTATAAATGACAGTTGTAGTGAAAGAGTTAACCACTAGGGGAGGGGAGGGGTTATGGGCTCTGACGTGTGTGTTTTTTACATTAGGGGGCGGGGCTGACGTCTGACGTCATTGATCGGCTTTCCCGATGACCGGGAACAGCCAATCAATGACAGGCAGAGTAGGAAGTGCGGGGAGAGGTTTGTTTACACAAACCTCTCCCCGTTCTTCAGCTCCGTAACCCAAATCGCGGGACACCAGCAGCGATCGGGTCCGCTGGTCCCGCGGCCGGGGTCACGGAGCTCCCGACCGGGTCGCGAGCGCGCCGCTGGCGGCGCGCGTGCGACCCACGGGCAGGCATTTAAAGGGCCACGTACAGGTACATGGTTTTGCCTGCCCGTGCCATTCTGCTGACGTATATATGCAGTGGGCGGTCGGGAAGCGGTTAAGAAAACACCTTGTATTGTTATACAGTTGAGCTCAAAAGTTTGCATACCCTGGCAGAAATTGTGACATTTTGGCATTAATATTGAAAATATGACGGATCATGCCAAAAAACTGTCTTTTATTTAAGGATAGTGATGACATGAAGCCATTTATTATCACATCGTTTTTTGGATGCTTTATAATAACAGAAATCGCCCAAATGGCCCTGATGAAAAGTTTACATACCCTGAAATGTTTGGCCTTGGTACAGACACAGAAGGTGGCACACATAGGTTAAAATGTCAATTAAATGTTAATTTCTCACATTTGTGGCTTTTTAAATCACAATTAGTGTATGTGTATAAATAGTCAATGTGTTTGTTAGCTCTCACTTGGATGCCCTAACCAGGCTAGATACTAAGCCATGAGGAGGTAGAAAAGAACTCTGCGTAACAAAGTAATGGAACTTTATAAAGATGGAAAAGGATATAAATAGATGCCCAAAGCCTTAAATATGGCAGTCAGTACAGTTTAATCCCTTATTAACCACTTCAGCCCCAGAAGGATTTACCCCCTTCCTGACCAGAGCACTTTTTGGAATACGGAACTGTGTCGTTTTAACTGACAATTGCGTGGTAGTGTGATGCTGCACCCAAATAAAATTGACGTTCTCTTTTTCCCCACAAATTGAGCTTTCTTTTGGTGGTATTTGATCACCTCTGCGGTTTTTATTTTTTGTGCTATAAACAAAGAAAGAGCGACAATTGTGAAAAAAAAGCAATAATTTTTTGCTATAATAAATATCCCCCAAATATATATAAAAAACGAATTTCTTCCTCAGTTTAGGCCAATATGTATTCTTCTACATATTTTTGGTAAAAAAAAAAAACGCAATACGCATTTATTCATTGGTTTGTGCAAAATGTATAGCGTCTACAAAATAGGGGATAGATTTATGGCATTTTTATTATTAGTATTTTTTTTATTAGTAATGGCGGCGATCTGCAATTTTTATTGTGACTGTGACATTCCGGTGGACACCTCGGATACTTTTGACACTATTTTGGGACCATTGACATTTATACAGCGATCAGTGCCATGAAAATGCACTGATTATTGTGTAAATGACACTGGCAGGTAAAGGGTTAAACACTAGGGGGTGATCAAGGGGTTAACTGTGTTCCCTCACTGTGTTCTAACTGTACGGGGGGTGGGCTCACTAGAACATGAGAGAGATCACTGCTCCCGATCACTGTGAGCAGTAGATCCCTGCCATCTTGCTAGGCAGAACAGGGAAATGCCTTGCTTACATAGGCATCTCCCCGTTCTGCCTCTCTGTGCCACGATCGCCCACTAGCCCGCGATTTAAAGGGGACGTACAGGTGCGCCCATTTGCGCAGCCGTGCCATTGTGCCGACGTACATCATCGTGCGCTGGTCAGCAAGCGGTTAAGAAGTGGAAAATTTAGGGTTCTTTTGATGCCAAGGTCAGGTGGACCAAGAAAGTTGCCGCCACAACTGGCGGAAGAATTGCTTAGGATACAAAGAAAAACACACAGGTAACCTCAGGATAAATACAGGCTGCTGCTCTCCAAAAAGACGGTGGTGTTGTTTTTAAGGAGTACAATTCAACAATACTTAAACAAAAGAGAGCTGCATGGTTGAGCTGCCAGAAGGAAGCCTTTACTGCGCCAATGCCATAAAAAAAAGCCAATGAGGCATGTCAAGGTGTTGTTGGGCATATTGTAACTGGGCTATTTTTTGGAACGTGTGCAGTAAAGGTTTCTTTCTGGCAACTCGACAATGCAGCTCTCTTTTGTTCAAGTATCATCATATTGTGCTCCTTAAAAACAACCATACCATCTTATTCCAGAGCAGCCTGTATTTCTTCCGAGGTTACCTGTGGGTTTTTCTTTGTATCCTGAACAATTCCTGTGGCAGTTGTGCCTGAAATTTTTCTTGATCTACCTGACCATGGTTTGGTATCAAGAGATCCCCACATTTTCCACTTCTTATTAAATGATTGAACAGTACTGACTGGCATATTTAAGGCTTTGGATATCTTTTTATATCCTTTTCCATCTTTGTAAAGTTTCATTACCTTGTTATGCAGGTCTTTTAAACTGTTCTTTTCTGCTCCCCATGGCTTAGTATCTAGCCTGCTTTGTGCATCCATGTGAGAGCTAACAAACTCATTGACTATTTATACACAGACACTCATTGTGATATAAAAAGCCACAAATGTGGAAAATTAACCTTTAATAGCCATTTTAACCTGGGTGTGCCATCTTCTGTGTCTGTACCAAGGCCAAACTTTCCAGGGTATGTAAACTTTTTATAAGGGCCATTTGGGTGATTTTTATTATCATTATGATTTTAAAAGGAGCCAAAAACGTGTGATATGTGATAATAAATGGCTTCATGTGATCACTATCCTTGAATAAAAGACAGTGTTTTGGCATGATTAGTCATATTTTCAATATAAATGTCACAATTTCTGCCAGGGTATGCAAACTTTTGAGCACAACTGTAAATAAATGTAAAATGCTCTGTGAATAGAGAAAGGGGCGGATAATGGCAGGACCAACTTAGGACTGATGCGATTTGGGTTCCATGACAATAAAAAATTAACATGGTGCCTGTTCAAATCAATGCAGCACAGCTTGGGAAAGGGTCCTATGCTACTTTGATGTGAATTACAGTGCGATTTGGCCCCAGAGAATATGCAAACCAAAGTTGCACTATATATTTGCAATGCAAATCGCATCAAAATCACATTGCAGTGGTGGGAACTGAGCCTTACTCCAAGGCTTTTTTTTTTAATGGAGGAGAGGGGAGGGCAAGCATTAGCAGAACTGCTGCAGCCGCTGCTTCAAAACAAATGCAGCGCCAGATGTTGATAGCTGCGGGGATCCGAAGTCAGTGAAGGGAGGATTTCTACAATAGGAGGCAGCCATTATAGGCAAGTTATATCAGTGTATCAAAAAAAATAAAAATAATAATAATTAAACTTCAGCTTTAAGCATTAGTATATATGCTTAAGGGATAGTGATATTCAATGTACACTTGGGAACTTGGTAAACATACTAAAAAAAAAACCTCTCTATTTAGGTCATAGCTTGAACCATGAAATAAGATCATTATGGCTATAGATATAACTCTATTCGATATCATGGCTCATAACTCTTTCAGATGCCAAGTTAATGAGTGATTAGTAGGTCAGCTGTAATTACTCAAAGGGCTTGCCATCAGATAGGTGTGTGTGTGTGTAATTTTTATTATATATATATATATATATATATATATATATATATATATATATATACACACACACACACACATACATACATACATACATACATACATACATACACACACACACACACACACACACACACACACACACACACACACACACACACACACACACACACACACACACACACACACACACACAGTTTCTTACAAAAGTTAGTGCACCCCTCACATTTTTGTAAATATTTTATTCTATCTTTTCATGTGACAACACCGAAGAAATTACACTTTGCTACAATGTACAGCTTGTATAACAGTGTAAATTTGCTGTCCCCTCAAAGCACAGCCATTAATGTGTGGCTGTCTAAACCGCTGGCAACAAAAAAGTGAGTACACCCCAGTGGTGTAGTGGTTAGCACTTTCACCTAGCAGTAATAGGGTCGCTGGTTCAAATCCCGACCACGACACCTTCTGCCTGGAGTTTGCATGTTCTCCCTGTGCCTGCGTGGGTTTCCTCCGGGTACTCCGGTTTCCTCCCACACTCCAAAGACATGCTGGTAGGTTAATTAGATCCTGTCGATAAAATTGGCCAAATATGTGTATGTTGTATGTGTATGTGTTTGTAAGCGTGTCAGGACCCCACAGGGCAAAGACCGCACTATACCACAGATGGACACCAGTGGCAAAAAGCGCCCTGAGGCGATTCAGTTCGCATAGGTTGCGCTATACAAGTCATTCATTCATTCACCCCTAAGTGAAAATGTCCAAATTGGGCCAGAATCGTCCGTTTTGCTGCATTTACATGCCGCGTTTACGTTTAGGAGTGTTTTTCAAATCTATTTTTTCAAATAGTCAAAGATGCAACTCCATTAAAAACGCCTGTAAACGAAACACGGCTAAAAGAGAGTTACCACGTTTACAAGCGGTTAAGGGCATTTGGCGTTTCAAATGCCTCTCTGAACGCATTTTTTTTTGCTTTCCAAAAAATGCTTCTAAACTAAACTGCCTAGAAACGACTATCAATGACCCGGTGTACATGTACTGATAAGATAACATAGAGGGGAGTTCAGGGGCAGCAGAAAAAAAATGCCCAACTACTCCTAAAATGTCAGTTTACCAGCAGCAGTGTACATGAGGCTTTAGGGTGTGCACACTTATGCAAACATATTATTTTATTTTTAGTTTGTTGTTCAACTGAGTTGTACAGTTTATAGGTCACAGGTGGAAAAAGTTCTGAAATGATATCTTTGTCTTACTTTTAATATCACAGAAACCTGACATTTTAAACAGAGGTGTGTAGACTTTTTATATCCACTGTATATCTCACTTTTGAAAAACATCTGTCTTACCTCAGGCAATGAATAATAACAGCATTGTATTCCATTCTTATGTAGCCTATAGACCTTAGAAGCCAGTAAGACATGGCAGCTCTATCTGACTGTCCAGACACCACAACCACATAATGGTTCTATAAACACGAACAATTGGTTTGGCTATGGTGTAGTAGGTGTACATCGACTCCAGGAGAGCCAGGGGAAACAATGAAAGCCTTGATAGGGTTTCCTAAACTGTCTGATAATCGTTTCCCTTTAGAACTGTTGACGATGGGCGGTGGCTGCTGGCACCCACAGATATGACAGCATGAAACTAATGCCAGACTTACATTAACATTATTGTAACTAAAACTGAATATTAGTCTGCCATTTGCCCCTTTTTTATAAAGGCCCTAAAATTATGTTTTTAGTACAAAACTTTTCCTTTTCATGCAGTGTTTTAACATTTTACATTAGAAAAACAAAATCAGCAAAAGTAGCTAAGGGTAAAAAGGGATAAAGGAGTTCATTGGAGTTTAAAGAGGAGTAACCATTAAAAAAAAATAAAAAATAAAAGTCAGCAGCTACAAATATTGCAGCTGCTGACTTTTAATAATCGGACACTTACCTGTTCCAGGGTCCAGCAATGTGGGGGATTGAAGCCCCGCTCGCCTCCCCCACCGGCATTGTAACTGTGGGCACCCGGCTGTGGCTTCACAGCCGGGCACCCACTGCGCATGCGTGCGCCGCGATTGGCCGCACAGTCATCTGGGACCTGTCATGTGTCCCAGATGATTGACAGGAGGGAGGGGGCAGAGCTGAGCCCTTCCTGCGCCGAGGGGAAGTGATGTCACCAGCCTAGGTACTGAAGGAAGCAGACTACGAGGGACCCCCTAGCAACAGCCATTTAGAGGCAAGTTAAAAGAAAAAATTCCAAATGTTTATTTTTTTAGGAATATTAATAATTTTTTTTTTGTGTGCAACCCCACTTTAAACTTTTTTTTTTTAATTGCAGGTTTGCTGCAACTGACATTATGTGCAGATCAAAGGAAAACACTTTGTTCTACATACAACACTAATTTTTGAGTGAAAGATGCAACCATCTCACAGCGAGATTACTCGCAGAGTAAAACTGGCCACACATGAATCAAAATTCAGCCGGTTCAGTGGGGACCGGCCAAATTTAGATCCATGTATTGGCAGGCTGGTTGTACACACGTTGCTCTATCAATCGACTTGTGTGCAACCAGCCTGTTAGGTTTGTCCTGAACGATCAGTGCTGCCCGCTATAGCCTGCACCACTGATCATTGTATTCTGATGGTGGGGGAAGGCTCCTTGCTTTCAGAATACAATACCACAGCAGGAGGATTCCCCCATCCACATCAAATGTGTGAATGGGAGAATCAGATCATTTTTATTTTCATTTAACCCGCTGGTTGAACAAAAAATAAAATAAATGTATGGGTTGCCTAAATGGCTAGTACCTAAGCCGTGTGGCGACTCTTCCAAATCGCTTTTCAGACGCTTATTTTCTGTAGCAACATGAGGTGAAATTGAAGGCTTGGTTGATCGAATTTCAAAATCAATGGTGGCATCATCAGTTCACAAAACGCAGAAAAATTTCTGATTTTCAAAAGAGAAAATTGAGTACTGTCCGTGATACTTTTTTTATTTGCACTAACATATAATTTTTCATGGACGAGCTTTCGGGGTGTGTCCCCTTCTTCAAGGTCTAAGCAGTACTTGAAGAAGGGGACACACCCCGAAAGCTCGTCCATGAAAAATTATATGTTAGTGCAAATAAAAAAAGTATCACGAACAGTACTCAATTTTCTCTGTCACAATTGCACTAATACGGCTACAATCACTTCAAGTATGATTTTCAAAAGAAAATTTGATCAGAAGTCGACCCATGTATGGTCTGCATAAAAAGAGTTACTTGATTTGTCGTAGCTGCAAACTTCTGAGTCTAGACCTGAAAATAGTATGCAGTGAACACAACACCTAGCTCCTAAATTATAACCCTAATCTACCCGCTAACCCTAAATTAATTCATTGAAATACCTACTTACCTTCTAGAATTGACAGATCATCATTCGACACAAAGATCTACAAAAGAAAGAAAAAAAAAAGCTCCTGGTGGTGTACTGAGATGTCAGCACTAGAAAACAAATGATTTGTCAAATACCGTATTAAATCGGCATATAAAACTTTTCCCCCCTTAGAATAGGGGGGAAATCATGTGTGCGTGTTATAGGCTGCCGCTGAGAGGAAGGAGGGGACGAGCGCAGCTGAAATCCACCCGGATCTCCTGTGTACTCGGCTCGGCTTGCAGTCAGTTAGTCCCGCCCCCTGGACATTTCCTAGCATTGACGTCTCAGTATTGGACAGTTGTTATGTCCATCATAGGATCCAGGCCAAGGGGCGGGACTGGGCGTGACGCCGAGCCGAGTACACAGGAGATATGGCTCTATTTCGGCATCGCTCGTCCCCTCCTTCCCCTCGGTAAGGCTGCAGATGGACACGATCAAGCTGCAGTGAGGAGCAATGCGGCAGGTGGGCACCGATTGGCACTGATTAGGCTGCAGATGGGCACTGATCAGGCTGCACTGAAGCTGCAGATGGGCACTAATCAGGCTGCATTGATGCTCTGACCATTATTTTGCTTCAAAGTGTTTTTTTAAAAAGAAAATTCTCCTGAAAATCCCTCTTAAATTGGGGTGCGTGTTATACACAGATAAATACGGTATATATCAGCAACGGCAGTTTCCATATTTCTATCATGATAGGTCCCTTTGGAATTGAACCCTCACTTTGTCCAAACTGGTCAAACTAACCCTTAACAGATATCCAAACATCCACTGCAACCTAATGGGAACTAAATACAATCAATAAATCTAAACAGTAATGCGAATCTTTTTTTCTCTGTTCCCACAGGCCTGAATAGGGTTAAGACATTTCTCACTACAGTGGGAAGTATAGACGGTCGCTGCTGGCAAGGATGATGTGGAAGTTGGGAATTTCCATTACTTAGAGCAGCATAGCTAAACTACATGTTTTTGGAAGGCAAAGTAACCGCAAGTGTGATTTCAGCAGCAAACATGTTGGCAGAGAGAGAGGAACAGCATATCATAGCACTGATGGGCTGGGAATGTTCAGGGGTGGCGGGCATTGGGTTCTACTCATACAGACATCAGTCGAAAATGTCTAAATTAGATTTGATGGGAAAGGAATATTCTGCATGTGCTCAGAAATACTGTGTAAGGGGAATGTTAATAAAAAAATTCCTGAGGCTTCAGAGTAACTTACTGAAATAAATTGTGCGTTTACAGAAAACAAGAGACCAATCACATCAGTCGGTGCCGCTAGTGAATTAGCAGTGTATTGACAGACAGATGGGAGGAAACAAGGAGCATTCAAATGAGTATATTATACATATACAATGCCATTTAAGAAGATCCAATGAGTTAAACACTGATAATGGATTGTATATGTACTGTACAAGAGATTCCCATTTTATATTTGGTACAATTTATGCAAAGTAGATCCGTTCCACTGCATTTAAAGACAGATCACCTTCTCATCATCAAGTAATGAAATCTATGAAAATAAAAGGTGGCAGTTTTATTAAGTAAGTCAGTGCAAGAGCTAAGCTGAGCATACAAAGTGCAGTAATAATAACCCTAACCCATGCCAAATCATTACATTCATTTTTCAGTAGAGATAGATTAGTGGAAGGTTATTTCAAGTTTAATAATATGAAGAATAACTAATTTGTACATCATAACTGGTTCTTTGCATATACACTATATTCCCAAAACCGGCCTTTACACACACACACACACACACACACACACACACACACACACACACACACACACACACACACACACACACACACACACACACACACACGAACTTTAATGGCATCCCAGTCTTAAGACCCGTACACACGAGTAAAATGTCATCCTATGGCCGATTTTCCGATTTTCAGATCGTTCGTATGGTGTTTTCGACAGCCGATTCCAGTGTCCATAAGGGCGCACGGGCGCCACCCCTCTAGCACCAATAGATAGATTCATGCGTTGCATGAATCTATCTATGGCTGTCACTGCCACCCCTTACTCAGGTGCATTTTCGGGCGCAAGGCACCTGAATTACAGCGGCGGGGGGTGTTTTTGAAGCACCTGATTAGAGCCATAGGCTCTAATAGGCGTCAAAAAAGGTGACCTGCGGGCGCCATGCTGGGCGCTCGCAGGTCACTCAACTGTGTTATAAAAGCTAATTAACCACTTGATCACTGGGCACTTAAACCCCCTTAATAACCAGACCAATTTTCAGCTTTCGGTGCTCTCACATTTTGAATGACAATTACTCTTTTTTTTCACACAAATAGAGCTTGCTTTTGGTGGTATTTAATCACAGCTGGGTTTTTTTTTGCGCTATAAAAGAAAAAAGACCGAACATTCTGTAAAAAAAATGCATTTTTCTTCGTTTGGGTTATAAAATTTAGCAAATTAGTAATTTTTCTTCATATATTTTGGCCAAAATTTATACCCGTACATATCTTTGGTAAAAAATAACCCAAATCGGTGTATATTATTTGGTCTTTGTGAAAGTTATAGAGTCTACAAGCCATGGTGCCAATCTCTGAAAATTGATCACACCTGATGTACTGACAGCCTATCTCATTTCTTGAGACCCTAACAAGCCAGGAAAGTACAAATACCCCCCAAATTACCCCTTTTTGGAAAGTAGACATTCCAAGGTATTTAGTAAGATGCAGGGTGAGTTTTTTGAAGTTGTAATTTTTTCCCACAATTCTTTGCAATATCAAGATTTTCTTTTCTTTTTTTCACAAAATTGTTATATTAGCAGGTTATTTATCACACACAGCATATGCATACCACAAATTACACCCCAAAACACATTCTACTACTCCCGAGTATGTGTGAGACTTTTACACAGCGTGGCCACATACAGAGGCCCAACATGCAGGCAGCTCCATCAGGCATTCTTGGAGCATAAATTACACATATAAATTTCTTGACTACCTCTTACACCAGGACAATGGAAACGCCCCAAAAATGACCCAATTTCGAGTCTTTTGAACATGTCATTTTTTTCTACAAGTTTTTGGAAAACGTGTAAAGAAAATGAAACCACACTTTTTTTTTTTACACAACGTTGTCGATTTACACAATATTTCGAACACATAACATGTACATGGCAAAAATTACACCCCCAAAATAGATTTTCCTACTCCTGAGTACGGCGATACCACATTTGTGAGACTTGTGAGAAGCACTGGGCATCTGCGGTAAAGCGGTGCTATTTTTAGCGGGGCTTTACAGTAGTTTTTGGCTGCGCTAATGGTCGAAAAAGGGTTAAAGGCGCCCGCAAGGATTTCAATGGGCAGGGGCGCTTTAGGAACGGTGTGTACACCGCTCCTACAGCGCCTCAAAGAGGCTGCTTTCAGGACTTTTTGGAGCATCCTGCCAGCGCACTGCTCCAGTGTGAAATCCCTCAGGCTTTGACATTGGAGTGGCGCTTTACAGGTGCTATTTTTAGTGCTATAGCGCTTGTAAAGCATCTCAGTGTGAAAGGGGTCCAACAGCTTCAACTCTTCTAGGAAGAGTCTGGGTTTAGGAGTGTGTCTATAGGAATGTTTGACCATTCTTCCAGAAGCGCATTTGTGAGGTCAGGCACGAGAAGGCCTGGCTCACAGTGTCCGCACCAATTCATCCTGAAGGTGTTCGGGTTAAGGTCAGGACTCTGTGCAGGTCAGTCAAGTTCCTCCACCCCAAATTTGCTCATCCATGTCTTTGTGGACCTTGCTTTGTGCCCTGGTGCACAGCCATGTTAGAACAGGAAGGGCCATCCCCAAACTGTTCCCACAAAGTTGGTAGCATGAAATTGTCCAAAATGTCTTGGTATGCTAACACCTTAAGAGTTCCCTTCACTGGAACTAAGGGGCCAAGCCCAACCCCTGAAAAACAACCCCACACCATAATCCCCCCTCCACTAAATGATTTGGACCACTGCACAAAGCAAGGTCCATAAAGACATGGATGAGCGAGTTTGGGGTGGACGAACTTGACTGGCCTGCACAGAGTCCTGACCTCAACCCGATAGAACACTTTTGGGATGAATTAGAGTGAAGACTGCGAGCCAGGCCTTCTCCTCCAACATCAGTGCCAGACCTCACAAATGTGCTTCTGGAAGAATGGTCAAACATTCCCATAGACACACTCCTAAACCTTGTGTACAGCCTTCCCAGAAGAGTTGAAGCTGTTATAGCTGCAAAGGGTGGGGCAGCTCAATATTGAACCCTACTGACCAATACCATCTGCAGCCTTACCAAGGGGAAGGAGGGGATGAGCGATGCCGAAATAGAGCCATATCTCCTGTGTACTCGGCTCGGCTTCACGCTCAGTCCCGCCCCTTGGCCTGGATCCTATGATGGACATAACGACTGTCCAATACTGGGACGTCAAGACTGGGATGCCATTGCCATTAAAGTTCATGTGTGTGTGTGTGTGTGTAGGCAGGTGTCCCAAAACGTTTGACAATATAGTGTATATCTTATATGATAAAAAATAAATATTTAGCTGTATGCCTGGCATTCCACTATAATCTAGTCTGCAAATATTCACCTCCGTTGGCTACTTCACTGAACTGACTTCTCCCAGGGGGAAAGGCCTTTGACCATATTGTTAGGCTGCCAGGGAAATGTAATTCCTGTACAAGTGCACAGGAGTCAATTCATTCAATGTGGAAAATAGATAAAAAACAGAGCGCAATGGCCTAGTGCATTATCCATCAACAAAATTATTAAAGATAAGATACGAAATAAAGCTACTAACAAGTGTAGGTAGTAGAATTGCTCATAAAGCCACTACAGGTGAGTGGCTGCAATCTCTCAGCTTTGCCAAAGCCTCTAGCTCAAATTTGTTGTTGGATAATGTACTATGCCTCAGTTTTTATCAATTTTCCACAGTGCTCTGAGGACAGCCCCAGTCCTAGAGGGCAGCAAAGCTTGAAAGTAATATCCACTTCTGACTACAAAGTTCTTTTCTGATTTGGACGATCACACCAATGTGCAGAAAAATATTGTTGCTGTTGTTAATTCATTCAAACCTGGTACACACAGGCTGAATATCTGCCGGTTCAACAGAAACCAGCCGACATTTTGCTTGTGCGTATATGAGGCTGGCTGGCTTCTGTCGAACGGTCATCCTAGAAAACCAGCCAATGTCTGCCAATGCTGACTGGTGTGCTCTGGTGGAGGGGGCGGTTCCCCTTGTAAGAACACAACTCAGCAAGGAGATTGCTGTACTAACATTGGAAAGTTAGTACAGCGGCTCCTCCCAAGCCCCTCTGATTTTTTTCCTGTTTAGCTTAGTGAACGAAAGAAAAAACCTGATAGTGTGTACCAGGCTTTACACCAAGCTACGCATGCACAGCTCAATATATACTAAAGAAGGTTGCAAACAGGTAAGTTTATTTTACTGCAGAAGAGACATTTCATGTCTGTTCTACAATAAAGAGCTTACCTGGTAGCAATTTTATCTTGTTCTGCCTTAAGAGCTTCAGCGTATATAAATAAAAATCACCAGAAATTTCAGTGTAAAAAAAAAAAAGGGCAGTTCAAACCCATTTTGAATAAATCTATCCTGGAAAATAGACATCTCATTATTATAGACTGACTCAACTGATCAACTTGCTTGTGTTGTTAAAAATGAAGAGTGAAGAGTGATGTGACGTGGCTGAGCAGCGGATTTAGCTGGTCGCATCTGTCACTTTCGCCAACGAAAATCCATGCTTTTATCCTGTACCCACCTGAAATCATTCTTTTCGGACCCCAGCTGCACGGTACCGGCATTCCTGCACCTGTGACCCACATTCCCGCTACTCCGCTATCACGGCTGACATGGCAAAAATGGGTCAAAGACAACCGAGGCCTCGTGGAGGGTGCCATAGATGGGGAGACATGGAATCTTTGCCTGACCTCTGCCCCTTTGGTGTCGGTATCTGCCTCTCAAAAGCTATCCCATTTATACCTGCTACACAGGGTGTATACTCCTGTACAACTTCATAGATGGGGGGAATCGTAATACCCCCCTCTGCCCGGAGTGCGAGAGAGATCATGCCGACCTCATTCATATGCTTTGGAAGTGCCCCAAGCTTTTCCGCTACTGCAAGGAGTTTCTTGACGTAATCTCTCAGGTTTTTATGTTTATTATTCCATGGAACCCGGTTGTGTGCCTGCTGGGTGCCCTGAATGAGGAGTCCCCAACTCTGCAAGTTCACACTGCGGTTTTGCGACTGCTGTATGTTGCACGTAAACTGATCGCACAATCTTGGATTGTTTCCAGGGTGCCCACCAGGCGGCAATGGGTGGAGCATGTTAATAAATTGTTGATACGGGAAAAGTTGACGTACCAACATAGAAATGTCTCACATAAATTCTACTCAATGTGGCAGGTCTGGCTGGATGTCCCGGGATTAGCCCTGCATCAGCTAATCGGAGACAGGCTCCAACAGGGGTGAATGATATAAGAAGTCCAGAATAGTGGCTGACTGGGTCCCAAACCACACAGGATCCCATATGGCATTGGTGACTTTGGTGGGTCGTGTTTGTTTGTTTGTTTGTTTTTGGTTTACCCTCAGGGCTCTGAGGGTTTGGATAGGTTAAAGTGTTAGTCTCTCTTCTTAGTTACACTATGCCTTCATATATATGTCAATTTTTGTAATTCTGGTTTATATGGTTCCGTATGCACTGTACCGACTGGCAGAATATTATTGAATGACCAATGCTATGCTCCTTTTTCTATTGTATACTGAATGGCATTTATCCTGTATTGTGAACAACAAAATTTATTTTATTTTTTTAAATCAGAAGAAAAAAAATTGAGTGCTACAGACAAAGGGGAGAAAAACCCAATATTATATAAGGTGGCTTTCCTAATGTGATTTTCAGCTTTACATTATGTCATAAACATATGACATCCTTAGTCTTCGCAGCATTAAATGATCTAAAATTATACATGTTTCTCTCAGTCTAACAATTTACTGGTCGTTAAAAGTTTGCAGACACTTAAAGTGGTGAGACACCCTGAAAACAAAAACTTTAAAAAATGTTAGTAACAATTTCAAATGAAAAAAAAAAAAAAAAAATTTTTATTTTTTTTTTACTTACCAGAAATGGCTGTTGCTAGGCAGATCGTCCTAATCTGCCTCCTCCAGCGCCACGGTGATCTTCTCTCCTTTCGTCTTCTAGTGAATGGGGCGCGGTGTGTTATGGGAACGGTGTCCCACAACACATCGCGTTCCCCATTCACAAATCCGCATGCGCAGTAGGCCGCGCGAAGCCGTTTCCCTTACTGAGGATGGCGGCGCTGGATCCGGATCGCCGAGGGACATCTCGGCCTCCACGAACGACATCGCGGGCGCCCTGGGAGGGTAAGTGTACTTTTTAAAAGTCAGAACGTCCTTCAGAAGTAGAGGGATCGTGCCCGCGCAGAGGCGCGATCCCAATGCGGCCGTGTCACCCGGACACGGCGCATCTCGGATCGGCAGGAGGGCTCGGTGATTGGCCCTCCTGATCACATGACGGCCGTGTCGAATCACAGCCATCATGTGATGTAAACAAACAGCCGGTTGCTAGGCAATCGGCTTCTCCTCTCCTCACACGGAAGTCGTCGGTGAGGAGAGGAGAGCGGATCGCTGCAGCCGGATGGTGATCAGTGAGTATGAGCTGTTTTTTTTACAGCTTTTTACTCACTGATCACCAGTAGTGTCCCCACAGTAAAACACACATGTCCCCACACCACACATGTCCCCACACCACACATGTCCCCAAAACACACATGTCCCCAAAACACACATGTCCCCAAATAATAAAAACACATGTCCCTCACATATGTCCCAGTAAAATAACATGTGCCAATGATTATCTGCACACATATGTCCGTGATCACCTGCACACATATGTACATGATCATTTGCGTACATATGTCCGTGATCACGCAAACCAATTATTATACACTTAACGGAATTTTTTTTACTAAAAACATGTAGCAGAATAAATTTTGGCTTAAATTTATGACAAAATTAGATTTTATTGGATTTCTTTTAAAAAAGAAAGGAGAAAATATTGTTTTTTTTCAAAATTTCCGCTATGTTTTTGCTTATATCGCAAAAAATAAAAAACGGAGTCGCGAATAAATACCACCAAACTAAAGCTCTATTTATGCGAACAAAATGATAAAAAATTTATTTGGTTACAGCATTGCATGACCGCGCAATTGTCACTGAAAGTGCGAGAGCGCTGAAAGCTGAAAATTGGTCTGGGCAGGAAGGGTGTTTAAGTGCACAGTAAGCAAGTGGTTAAATAGCAGCAGGTTGGTCAGCAGCTCAGTAAAGCTGGGTAAGGCCTCTGAATAGCCAGAAATCATGATATTCCAGCCGCAGACTTCTCACCCACAACTTTGTAGAATAAAAAGATAAACAGAGCGTTTTCTCTTATCAAGAATAATATCCTTAAAAACAAACATGCCAATGCTTGTAGTACTCAGGATTTCAAACTCAAATTAAACCCTAATGCCGCGTACACACAAGCGGACTTCGACGGACTAGGTCCGACCGTCTTTCCGACTGACTTTCGACGGAGTTCCAATTAACTTTTCGAATGATCGGACTTGGCCACACACAATCACACTAAATTCTGGATTCGAACATGATAACGTACGACCGGACTAGAATAAGGAAGTTCGTAGCCAGTAGCCAATAGCTGCCCTAGCGTCGTTGTTTGTCCGTCGGACTAGCACACAGACAAGCGGATTTTTCGATAGGAACTGGGTCCAGTGGAGTTCCGGCGGGAAAATTTCTAAAGTCTGTCAGATTTTTCGACAGCAAAGGTCCGATGGAGCCCACACACGATTGAATTGTCCGACGGATTCGTCGAAAAGTCCTCTCGTGTGTACGCGGCATAAGGCTTCATGTGCACTGCTGCTGGTAAAACGGACGTTGGGCATTTTTTTCAACTGCTTCTGAACTCTCCTCTATGTTATCTTATTAGTACATGTACACAGGGTCGTTTATAATCGTTTCTAGGCAGAGAGAGCGCTTCCATGCAAATGTGAACATCATGTTCTGATCTTTATTGGAGAATTTTATTTTGTATATAGAGTGTTTATGTGGTGAGTTTACACTTTTCATTGAACAGAGTTTGGATAACACAGGGTTAAACGGAAAGGTCATAAATTAACTGCACATTATCTGGACAGAATGCTTGGGGAGATAGTGATGTGTTCCTGCTTAGGAGATGTATGTTAGCTTGGGGGGCCGTAAACTCTGCAGGGCTCCAACACACACTCACTGCTATTCCAACCCTTCACATATTTCCACATAAACTTCCCTCCTGGCATTAAACTTTGCCAGGTATTGTCCTCAGCTTACCACCCCAAACTGATGTTCCTCCTTCAGCTCATCTCTCTCCCTGCATGTCCTGTGAGCAGAATAGCTGTGTACCTCCTCTGGGTTCTCTCATCATATGGCACTGAAGATAGAGGAGGGGAGGATTCAACGGGACACGCAGATCAAGTGTGCAGGAGACTGGGGGGAGAGATGAGGAGACAGAAAATCAGGAGGGGCTGGCGGGGAGGAGCGCATCACGAGAGGTCTGACTAAATACAATCTCTTCGCAGCAGGGACCTGATCTACCTGTCAGCTAGCTGTGATTGACAGGTAGATTGAAGCGGAAGCTGTCATGGGGACCCCTACTGGCAATGCCTGAATGGTCAGGTGTGCGGCACTTACTAGCTGCTGGTGTAGCACCTGCCACACAGCTCGCATGCTTCAAAGTCTTGCAGGACACGGCTGCTAACAGGAACTGAGTTCCTGTTGTGGAAAAAGTACAGGAACTTCGTTCCCATATGTTCCCGCAGGACTTGAGCCCTGGAGAAGGAGAGAAATATATGGAGAGAGATGTAGGGTGTGAGACTGATAAATATATACACATACCTGAGAATCACCAGACGTTCCTCTGGTGGCACGCTTTTCCTCATGTTGGTGTCCATGCAAACTAGACGGGGTCTAACCTTTTCCAAGAGAACATAAAAAAGGTGGCAATTGACATGCGTGTAAAATTAAAACATTTCTCCAAGTAATTACGCAGCTGAACATACATACACATTAGAAAAGTATCCTGTAGACATGCATTGAGCCATCAATGGATGTATCCAGTAGCGACGAACTCTGGTCCTCTCACGCAATTTTCAACGCCTTTGGAGCCTCAGCAAAAGCAACATCACACATGCTCATCATGGGATCCATATTAACCAACCAAAAAATAACAGCTAGCTACAAGCACACATGCTTTCTCAGCTGCTACTCACACTGTTCTCTCACAGAATGGCTAAAATAGTTAATACTTGTTTTTAGTGCTTTCTAATCTTCTGGGGAGGGTCTCCTGAGGTTATCTTTAGTAAACGCTCCTGAACGCAAACGCGGCTTGTAAACGCTGCTAAACACACATTTTTAAATGTGGATTACTAGCTGTGATGTTCCAGCGTTCAGGAGAGGTTAAGAAATGTCCCGTGTACATGAAGTCTAACTGGATGGCATTTAATTTCCTAAGCACTGCGTATCGTGACCAATCGCCAAGTGTTTTGTTTTCTTTTCCATAAAATACAGTTTGCGTTTTTTCCCCCCATTTTTTTGGCCTCTTTGAGATACTTTTTGTCTAAATGCACTGGCCCCGGGTCAACTTCACATCATTATTCAGCACTAGCTTCCTGATCATGACAACAGTGGAAGATTCCTTTGTAATCAGGAGCCAGCCATCACCTCATAACAGAAATTGCTTAAACAAGGAGATTCCTGGTAGGATCAGATATTATTGTAATAAAATATATATCATTTATTGCTAGAATAAAGATATAAACAAAATGCCCCTTGCAAAGAAGACAGGTGATGTTTACCTTTCCCACTGCCCATGCAACGGAACATCTGAAGAGTCTTCAGAATTTGACTTTCTGGAGTATAGGATTCCTGGTTCCCCAGTGGTTCGATCCACTGGCCCTTTTGTCACTACTGTGTCCAATTGGGTGCATTTAAGGACCAGGACTCAAACATTCCTGGAAGTGTGAAGTTTGGAATTGTTTAGCCACAAAGTCGCATTTGAAATTTTTTTTGGAACTAGCTTAAAATCCTAAAGTTTATATCATATTGCATGAATGGGTGTATATACAGTGCATCCAGAAAGTATCACTTTTTCCACATTTTGCTATGTTACAACCTTATTCCAAAATGGCTTAAATTCATTATTTTCCTTAAGATTCTACAAACAATACCCCATAATGACAACCAGAAAAGTTTGTTTGAAATCTTTGCAAATGTATTAAAGATAAAAAAAAACTGAAAAAAAAAATAAAAATCACATGTACATAAGTATTCACAGCCTTTGCCATGACCATTTAAAATTGAGCTCAAGTGCATCCCGTTTCCACTGATCATCCTTAAGATGTTTCTAAAACTTGATTGGAGTCCACGTCTGGTAAATTCAGTTGATTGGACATAATTTGGAAAGGCACACACCTGTCTATATAAAAAGGTCACACAGTTAACAGTGCATTTCAGAGCACAAACCATGTCCAAGGAATTGTCTGTGGACCTCCGAGACAAGATTGTATTGAGGCACAGATCTGGGAAAGGGTACAGAAAAATTTCTGAAGCATTGAAGGTCCCAATGAGCACAGTGGCCTCCATCTGTAAATGGAAGAATTGTGGAACCACCAGGACTCTTCCTAGAGCGGACTGCTCGGCCAAGCTGAGCGATCGGGGGAGAAGGACCTTAGGGAGGTGAACAAGAACCCGAAGGTCACTCAGAGAGCTCCAGTGTTTCTCTGTGGAGAGAGGAGAACCTTCCAGAAGAAGAACAACCAGACGGGAGCCACTCCTCAGTAAAAGGCACATGACAGCCCACCTGGAGTTTGCCAAAAGGCACCCGAAGGACTCTCAGACCATGAGAAGCAATATTCTCTGGTCTGATGAAACAAAGATTGAACTCTTTGGCCTGAATGGCAAGTGTCATGTCTGGAGGAAACCAGGGATTGCTCATCAGCTGGCCAATACCATCCCTAAAATGAAGCATGGTGGTGGTAGCATCATGCTGTGGGGATGTTTTTCAGCAGCAGGCGCTGGGAGACTAGTCAGGATGGAGGGAAAGATAAATGCAGCAATGTACAGAGACATCCTTGATGAAAACCTGCTCCAGAGCACTCTGGACCTCAGACTGGGGTGAAGGTTCATCTTTCAACAGGACAGCAACCCTAAGCACACAGCCAAGATAACAAAAAGGAGTGGCTATGGGACAACTCTGTGAATGTCCTTGAGTGGCCCAGCCAGAGCCCAGACTTGAACCTGATTGAACATCTCTAAAGAGATCTGAAAATGTCTGTGCATCGATGCTCCCCATCCAACCTGATGGAGCTTGAGAGGTCCTGCAAAAAAGAATGTGAGAAACTGCCCAAAAATAGGTGTGCCAAGATTGTAGCATCATACTCAAAAAGATTTGAGGCTGTAATTGGTGCCAAAGGTGCTTCAACAAAGTATTGAGCAAAGGCTGTGAATACTTATGCATGTGATTTTTTTTAATTTTTTTTTTTATAAACTTGCAAGGATTTCAAACAAACTTTTTTCACGTTGTCATTATGGGGTATTGTTTGTAGAATTTTGCAGAAAATAATGAATTTAAATCCATTTTGGAATAAGGCTGTAATATAACAAAAAAACTGAAGGGCCATGAACACTTTCCGGATGCACTGTATACTTTAAAGATTGCTATTACACTAGATTCATCTATAGCTAAAGAAGAAATGTTTTTTAATACATTTTACAGTTACTGTTATGGCCTGTGGGGGGAAAAAATAAATAAAAATCATACATTTTTTTCCCGATTAAACTAAAGTAATCCAACTTCAACATTTTCTATATGTATCTCTTTATTTAAAAATTAAATATCTGAATGTGAGTGAATAGAGTAAGTAAATGAAAACAGACTTCAGCCTAAAAATGCTACCAGTTGAAGGCACTGTTTGATTTCCATACTTCTGGAGCTAAATTCATAATATTCATGTAGTTAGATTTAAACTAGCCAAAGGTGTGAACACTGGGGCCCATGTGGGGAATACCGAGTTTACCCATATTTAGCCCATATGAACTAACATTTTAAGAAATGAAAAACTAGTAGAAAAAAAAAAATGTAATCTTGATTTCAAGAATATCCACTGACCTTAGTGGAAACAAGTGTCAAAATTAGACACGCTCATAAATCCAAAATTAGGTGGTTTTGGCACTGTGGCATTAATATGTACCCGATGCCTACAGCCATATTGTGACAATGCACTCACTATAAAATTAGCATAAGTGACTAATTTAGCTAAGCAATGGTTTTATGACTTGTATACATTAAAGAAAAAATTGGCTTATTAAATAAGGCAAAGAGCAATGTACAAAGTGCAGTAATCCATAACAACCAATCACCTTTCATTGTTCTGACTATTCCCAAAAAACACAATAAAAAATACATTTGGTTGGGTCCACTGTTTCTGTACTTTGTAAACCACGTCTTTACAAACTATGCCCAAATGCACAACAGTGTGCACAGGGAGAGTTAAATTGCCTAAAAAAGAAAATAGATTTCCTCCCACATCATAGTAATGAATTCAACAAAATAAAAAATTGTCAAGTATAAATTATGCTGCAAAATAAAAAAAAAACCTACAGCAGAATACATTTCATATTCATTTTCTTCTGATGCTAGATAAGCTACATTGATTTGTATAGAATCACACATCAGTCAGTATCGGAGATGAATGTATTGTTGATGAAAATTATAATGGGCAGTTGCTTTCTCAGAACACTGCTTTATAACATGTAGCACAAGAAAACGTGCTTAAGATGCACTCTAACATAGAGCACAGAAGATTCTCAACACCAAGCTGTACGACTCAATGCGTTTCCTCCACAGTGGAAAAGTGCAATCGGTTAAAATGCTGTGGCTTTATAGTAAAGCTGTCACTGAAGCAAAAAGATCACCAAAATGTCCTGGCTTTACAAAGTATACTGGTGGAATGAAACCCTTTGTAGTGTTAATCCATGTGTGTCATGGCTAGTGCCAGTTGAGGTTAACATTCATTTCACACAGTTTTTACATCCAGGCTTAAGCCAGTCTCTTGGGTTCCTCCAAGATAGCAGGGCACATAAAAGTTCTTTCTTTGTAAGAAATACATTGGCACATTTCTTTTTTGACACAGTGAAGGTTAACACCTGACATGGCACCTTAATGAAATGTCCTTCACGATAAATGTCAGACCTGAAGGTAAAGAGATGACAAAGTCCACTTGTGAGTTTAAAGTAAAATGTTCCGGGAGGAGAGAAGTGCTGGAAATTTCAGCTTGTGGTCCACGCGTCATTTCTCCTCTCAACAGTTATTCACAATAGAGAGTCTACATAAAAAAGACAAATACCAGCAAGTTGCTCCGATGAGAACATTGGTGTTAAAGTATACATGCACCTTCACAAAGTGTAGATAGCCATTTTGAAAACTGAGGTAATGGCCATTAAACAGGTTCCCAATTAGGATACATATTAACCACAGTAAAGCCTCAAGAACAGCACCCCTCATTGAAGGTAAAGGAGGCTCCACACATCCAAAGATTAGCAAACTAACTGCTGCTCACGATAGTGTAAGGCAGGTGTGCTGTTCCCCACTCTGCCAATCTACTGATAAGAGGGTAGTACTGTGTCAGTTCACAATATGACTGTCTCCACTTGGTGCAGGTAACAATGCAATCATTTGTATATATGTCCAATAGCAGCTGTGGCTCAGAGTTCCTCCACTGTCCCAGAGAAAGGCATGTAGCCTGTGCTAGGAGCTTTGGATTAAACGTCTGTAATGGGGCATAACTTCATGCTCTGGTAGGTGAAGAGCAAACTCCAAGGCAACCAGGATAGGAAATTCAAATGCCATCAACTCACGTCTGTTCAAACGAAACTTCTCTTCCAGTTTCTAAGAAGGAGAAAATCAGACAGTTGTTATTGTATGGTAAAGACATGGCATAATAATGTATTGGGATTTAGAAGAGAAAAAAAAATAAATAAAAAAAGGTAGGAGAGGTGAGATTATAGAATCCTGTGGCGGCTATCATATTTCACCCTGATTCATCAATCTGGAATACCAACTTCCTATTTAAGGTTCCTCAGCAAGATGCTCCATGCTTCAAGAATGTTAATCTATGTTCATGGCTCCAGGACTCCACTAAGGACTGAGAAGCTAAAATTATTTAGGCAAGCATTTTGGTTAGAGTGTTTGTCACGTTAACCCACATTCTGATGCTACTAAATTTAGTCTGATCATCCACACATCAATGACCTCTGGTCATAAAAGGGCAAGGTACATTTAAGTGCACGTAAAGCAAGCTAAAGTGGTCTCCCATCTATATTATTGTAGGGCATTTTCGTATGCCTTTAGTGCTTGTTAGCACATACTGAATTGATTTAGCCAAGCAGGGGTGATTGGTATTTAGGAACCCAGGAATACAGAATTGTCCCATAAGGGTGGAAAGAGTTCTCAGCTCTGTGTAAACTTAGATTTGAGCTGACACAGGGCTTTGTTTGTTGCTTCCAGTGGATTAGTTAAGGGAAGCGAAGTATAAGCTAATGAGGAAGAGGTGGTTATTATCTCCAAGGGCAGGTCTCAGGTTAATTTTAAAAGGAGAAATATAGCCAAATCTATAGCCAAAGTTCATTCTGTACTCCCATGACCCATTTTCAGCCAACAGCGGACTTTAGGCATGTAAATTATTTTAGCAGATCCTTTAATCCCCGTAGGTTGCAAGGCAGGGCTTCCATAGATTGGACTTGCTTTTCCAGCACATCTCACAGATGCTTAATTGGATTGAGATCTGGGAGACACAACTTGCTGTTGTGTTCCTCAAACCATTACTGAATTCATCAGATCAGACCACCTTCTTCAATGGCTCCGTGGTCCAGTTCTGATGCTCATGTGCCCAATGTAGGAGCTTTCGGCTGTGGACGCAGTGTTGGCACCATGTCCACTGCCGGCATGTTTGCTTGCTGCCTAATGTATCCCCCTGACTTTCAGATGCCATTGTAGAGAGATAACCAATGTTAGTCACTTAACCTCTCATTAGTAATAGTTATAGCTAATTATGTATTCCTCCTCACTTTCACTCCAGATGACAAGCACAAATAGTAAGGGTAGAGCTTTCCTATCAGGGAAACAAACCACTATGAAATCTGACTGAGGTAATAATTCTTCCCTACTCTTCAGAATGGAAAGATTTTCTGGGAATTTTTCCCACTTCTTGCAAGTTACACTTCCAGATCATTTACATTTGTATGCTCCTCTGAATGTAGATGGTGGTTCTACAGAATATCATTTGGCAAACAGTAAATAAATAATTCTTAGAAATCATAACTGCCTTGTATTTCTGTGTAGAATGAAAAGCAAAAAGAAAGGTTTCTAGGACCCCCCCCTTCTCATTAGACTACGGCATGAGGCAGTTTCAAGGCACCCCCCACCGCAAGCCTGCGGCACGCAGGGACCCCCCTATTTAAGGTATAGTGGCCTGAGGTGAGGCGAGGTGACCTTCTTTAGAAAGTGCCAGAACCCTGAATTTGCCTATTTAAGGAGGGTTTTGTGGCAGCAGGCTCATTCGCCTCAGAAGGCATAGCTGTGGTGCTCCCCGCCCTGTTTTACTGTATGTTGCGGCCTTTATCGTGTGGTGGTATCACCTTTGCATTAACCACATGCCGACCGCGCTATAGTCGAAAGACGGCCACAGCGCGGTCGGCTTGTTCTAAGTGGACGTCCTACGGACGTCCTCCCAGAAACTTGCTCCCGCGCGCCCCCTGGGGCACGCACTCGGGAACATCCGTGACCGCCGGGTCCCGAGGACCCGGCGCATCACGGATCACGGTAAACAGCGCTGATATCGTCCGTTTACCACGTGATTGCTCCGTCAAATGACGGAGCGATCACATGTACACAAACCGGCTTCACCGCATTGACGCCGGTTCCTCCCTCCCCTCTCTGTACCGATCGGTACAGAGAGGGGAGAAGCGGAGATGGGGAGAGACGGGACCAGCGCTGTGGGCTGGATGTGTAGTGCCCACAGCGCTGGTCAATACACTGCCACCACTGTGCAATACTCTGCCAATACTCTGCCAATAATTTTTAATAGAAACAAAGAATTTATTTATTTATTTTTTACCGAATTTTCTGTATTTTTTGATTTATAGCGCAAAAAATAAAAACCCCACGGTGATTAAATACCACCAGAAGAAAGCTCTATTTGTGTGCAAAAAAGGACACAACATTCATTTGGGTCCAGTGTTGCATGACGGAGTAATTGTCATTCAAAGTGTGAGAGCACCGAAAGCTGAAAATTGGTCTGGTTAGGAAGGGGGTTTAACTGCCCAGTGGTCAAGTGGGGCAGCTGAAGAAATCAAATTAATTTGGCCTGAGTTTTTAGTAATGTATGTTTTAAATATAAAAGTTGCATTTTGCATAAGGGAATTACATTTACAAAGATTTCTGTTACAGCTTGAGTCGTGGTGGCTAAGCTGTTTTGAGTAATGTTATTCTTCAGATGTTCTATTTATTTGAATTCTGGCATATTTATTAAAGCAATAATAAAGGGCCGTGGCCAATTATTTTATCCAAGCCTGGTGTCCGGTGTATACTTTTATGGTTATATACTTTCCTGTCTGTTGTCCCATATATTGGTATGTTATCGCTCCAAGTGGTTTTATCTAAATCATTGTATTCTGGTGGCTCTGCAGCAATAAGGCACATGTACTTACATCAATGAGGTGTTTGACTTCATGTTTTCGGAGATCGCTCCCAATTTTGGCTGCTAACAGGATGCAGGCTCCAGCACAAAGCTTTCTGTTTTGTTTGTTCAACTTCCCCTTCAATGCAAGCTTCTCAAAATATACAAATGCCATGGCCACAGTAGGCTCTTCATAGCCACAATCCTCCTGCGCCAGCTTGCGAATATCCCGCTTCAGGCTAAAAACATGACAGAAAAGCATATTGCTCATGGACTGCTACTGAAATGTCAACGTGGATGAATCTGCAGTGGTTTAAAAATACTGATCTTTCTAGGAGAGTTTCTATAGGAATTTCAGCTTAGGGCTAAATAAGAGCATAAGATTAAACAGATTTCATATTGACAATTCTGAAAAAACATTCTGAAGAAGGATCACAAATGTGCATATATGCATGGCATGAAAATTACGCCACGAGGCAATTCAATACCTGAATTGGATTATTACTTTCCTGTTTCACATTGAAATTTTACAACTGTCCCAACAGCTACATGTGCACATTTGTCAATGTATACGGTCATCCTATGCCCCCTTTTACTGAATGTGAATCATCCAACTGTCACTGCAGACACTGCACACCTTCAGATAGGTCATATAATTCGATTGCATGATGACTGCACTATGTGCCATCAAAAGGTCAGCTTCAACACAAACCTAGCTGATCTTTCTGACCTAGCCATAACTGTGTAGGGGGGCTACTTATGGTACACTAAGGGTACTTGACTGAACAACATCTTAAAAAGTCAAACTTTTCAAACTTCTTTTTACCACTCAACAGGCACTGCTCATAAACAGATCTAAGCATCATAGGTTTTTACATATATACATGGATGTAAATAATGACAATTTGTATACAATTTCCAAATGCCCCAGTTAATATTACTATGACTTCAAAGTTGTAAGGGCTCAAAAACGTAAGCCTCATACACACGGTACGATTGTTGGCCAACCGAGCGTCAGATTTTTGTCTTAAGGGCGTGTGCCAGGATCTTGTCTTGCATACTAATGGTAAACAATTGTCTTGCAACAAAACACGAACGTAGTGACGTACTATGAGGAATTTCAGCTCTTGAGCGCCACCCTTTGGGCCTCTTCTGACAATTTCGTGTTTAGGAAGTATTGATTCCGAGCATGCGTGTTTGTACTTTCAACTTTTGTGTGATGGATTTGTGTACCGACCATAATAAAATCTGATGTCAAACCGTTGTCCAGCAAAAATTTACTAGCCTACCATCCAACATTTGTTGGGCGAAAGTTGGACAACAATTGTCAAAAGGAGCATACTAACGGTAAGATTTTAGGACAACAGTCTGTCAACAGACAATCCCCTGCTGGCCATCGTACCGTGTGTACGAGGCTTCAGACGATGACCTTCATTTTCTTTTTGTTAGCACTGGCTACATAGATACACCTATAAATAAATACTTTTATTTTTCTTAAACCATTACGTTTTCAATACTTTGGCCAGTCCTGGGTTCGGTGTTGGGCGATCAAAGAAAATAAATTTTACCTAAAACATACTGAGTTCTATGACATCATTCAGGAAGCAAACTACTGCATAGATCCCTTTGTATTAACGTCACCTGCATCTTTATAGCATGTAATTATATAATGTATGTAATGAAAGACCAATGTCACCTACTTGTGAGCCTAGGGGGAACAATGTATTGTGGTTAGAGAGATTTGCCAGTTCCATTGACTGCAACTGGCAGTGTAGCAGGTGCTCGTATTAATACAAAGATCCAAAGATACTTTACTGGAATATATTACTAGGACAAAGCCTGCAGTGTGTGGCCAGAATGTAACTGACACAAAACTGGCACAGTCAATGCTTCATGTTTAAAATGTATTTATTAAAATAAATATTGTGGGGAAAAACAATTTGCAAAGTTTTAGATAAGAATCTTAACTTTCAGCCAGGTGACAATTTTTTTTTTTAAATCTCACATTTAAAAATTAGGAATCCTTATGTTGGAGTTTTTGCTAATGTGTCATTGGTGGATTCTTTCATAGGAGGAAAATGTGACATACCTTCTTATTTTGCTAAGAGTAAGCTTGATATAAGGAAATTTCTCTTTGAAAGTCTCATTCATATCTCTCTTGAGGTCAGATGGTTTCACATACTCTATTATAGTGGTCTGAAATGTAAAGAAGATGCTTAGGTTAATCTATCCCTAGGAGCACCCACAAATTAAGGGCCTGTATCGACGAGCTTTTGAACGCTTCAAACGGGTTTTGCATTCCCAAAGAAGTCTACAGGAGTGCAAAACCCAGATGAAGCATCTCCAATGCAAGTCAAAAGGAGGTTACCCTGCAGGTCAAATGCACCTGCCAATGACTTTCTAAATGATCTCAGAAGTGTCTCAAACAGTTGTGAAACTGAGGCTATCGACACAAGCCCAAAGCCCGTCAACAAAGGCCCTAAAGATGATCACAGCTTGATGCACCCAGTTTTGGCTGAAACGAGCATACATCCCCATGTTTATGGGCATCAGCAGACCTCCACAGCACATTTGGGATCAACCCATTTTAGTTGGCTTTCATGGGGTGATCACTAGTTGTTCAAGTAGATCTGTCATAAAAGAAATGTGGGAGCTGCCACTGCTGAAAAATGGTAGCCTGGCTTCACACACTATGAAAAAGCATGCGGCATGACATGAGTCAGAATTCCTGATTTCTAAACTTGTTAGCAACTCAAAGTTATGAAGCTAAGGCATCAGTAGGACAGCCAAGCAACTAGTATTTTCAGGAAAGGTCTGCAATGGCAACCCCTAAACTCTGAACCAGGGATCTCCAAACTACGGCCCTCCAGCTGTTGCGAAACTACACGTCTCATGAGGCATTGTAAAACTATGACATTCACAGAAATGAGATTAGGCATGATGAGAATTGTAGTTCCTGAACAACTGGATGACCATAGTCTAGAGACCCCTGCTCTAAACCATCAGTTTAATACAATTCTCAAATATACTATGATGCATGCTCAGCTTCAGGTGTTTGCTAGGAAGTATTTCAACAGGCCAGTACAGCTGCTTTTTTATAAGGTGCAAAAGGAAATGGAGACATATGGGGGTTGATTTACTAAACCCGGAGCGTGCAAAATCTGGTGCAGCTCTGCATGCTAGCCAATTAACTTCTAACTTCAGCTTGTTCAATTAAGCTTTGACAAAACCTGGAAGCGGATTGGTTTCTATGAAGAGCTGCACTAGATTTTGCACTCTGCAGTTTTAGTAAATAACCCCCATGGAGTCTGCCATTGTTGACCTCCTTTTTGAGAATGCTAGTTTTATGGCTGTCATGCTGATCCAAAGACTTCAACAGAAGTCTTCATGAGACCGGATACCAGCATTTTCCACAGAGCTCAGCAATGGGTTTTCTCTTTCAGTGTAGGTTTTCTATAAAGAGAGGCAGTCACAACTGGGCTCTTGCAATATTGCAAATATTCAGTTTCTCAAATTTACTACAACACCCCCATGGTGATAATAGGAACCCACATTTCCAAAATAGCAGCTTACAGAAACTTCTAGTGCACACTTATACCCCTAAGAGTTGAATTGGGGGTTACGGTTCGGTCTCCCTAACACTTTTCAGTGACTAAAATTAGTTTGACATGGCAACAACCATATTCTATCTTGACCCTACAAAGTATTACCCACAAATTGATAGCCTGCAGTTGTACAGCAGTGTGTGACATTAAGTACAACATACTTATCAATTCTATTCTTAATAGAACAGCAAACAGAGCAGATAAGGGATAAGACTTACCATATAAGAAGGGAATATTAGAACCCGCTTGTGCTTGCCGCATGGCCACTGAGGATCATCCAGGAGATTTGGATCATATTCTGTAAAGTCTCCTATGTCACTTCCTAATTCAAATATAGGAAACAATAACATTATATTACTAGTTATGTGAATAAAAGTTTTAATAGTAGGCCATGATGTGCATAAAACAAAGGCCAGTACCCCTAAGGGATGCTTAAGTGGAGATAGACACTTGTAGACAAAAGTATGCGTGTAATGAAGTAAACATTTATTCAAACAATGTGCACAATGAAACAAGGGAATGCTCAGTAAGGCATAGTAAGGCCAACCGGGCAACTATAGGTGACACCTTATCTAATATTTCACTCATATTTGTATATTATACATTAGTTACCTCTTATTCCTCACTCATATTCTTTCATAACACATACTTACCCTTGCTCTATATATCATACATTTGTACAGTCATCTATTCATTGTGAATTTCATCACATATTCCACACTTGGTTCCTATTATGGCTTTGTACCTTGGAGACGAATGGGACACACGCATGTCCAACACCATGCATCACTTTGAGTCCAATGAGTATGTCCAGTCACAACTCAAGTATACTTTTCTCAACCTCACACACACCGTCCAAAAGAAGGCTTCCCTTTTTTGGCACATAAAATCCTTCAAAGAATATATCGCCCATGGTATCAATCCCTTTGGCCTCCGGGTACAAATCTTTCCTACTTTCCAGGACATTCGCCCGGACTTCAAGGTCTCCTGGGAAAATGCCCTGAAGAATTGTTCTAATGAACTTATGAAACTACTAATCACTGAATATGAGTCCCAAATGACTGCTTTAGATACCAAACTCGAACTGATCAACACGCAGCTAGAGCAATTTCAGACACACCCTTTATATATCTCACTTGATGAGCAGTTAAAAACCCGCTTTGACAAATTCAACCATGACATTCTTGCGCAAAAGGACAAAAAATTCTTTCGCGACAAGAAAGCTTTTCATGAGGAACGTGCATACAAATGGAACGACACTAATTGCACAAATCGCTCCGATACTTCTACACGCCCTGGCCCCAGGCCATCGAATCCCCGTTCCACCACTGACAAGACTTACACCTCTACTCACGTACCTCACAAACCCAATCTCCCCTTGGGCCCACACAAGCCCAAACGTGGACGCACACCAAATTTTTCGAGTGACGATGTGTCTGACATGGAGGGGACCCCCGGCGCCTCCCCCCTTGGGGACTCGCCGGTGGCCCCCTCTAATGCCAAGACACACAGATCGCACTCACTTCCATCTGCATCTCAACGTGCAGATTTTTTAGACAAAATGCGAACTTCACTACAGACACACCAACATTCAACTTCTCCAAATCCAAAAACCAAACGACCAACACGCTAGAAAAATCTTCTAACAACATTATTAACCTTTCTTCTCATACACTCACTGGTCACGAAACCTCAGTTCTCGAAAAGGGACTTACCTTTTGTCCAACTTCACAGCTTGACAAGTTCACAGCTATTAAAGATATACATCTTTTTATTCGCAAGTTACTTTTGCACAGCATGTACACCCCCAATCCCTTTTCTGATAATGCTTTGCACACTGCCACTGAGACTACTGCCCTTCAGCAGCTCATTGAACTTCTGGAAGAAAATAACCCACCAGATCTGATTGACATTATCGATCTTGATAATGTGCTCAATAATTTTGAGGATGATATTCCTCCCTATCACTCAAACCCCCCACACCACATCTCGCTCAAGAAAAAATCAAGCTTTTTTCCTTCACCCAGCACCAATCCACGTGCTGCACTATTCTTACAGTCAGTGACCAACGAAATTCGACATCTACAAATCCATCCTACTCACCTTAAACAAAAAAACTTTACCTACAATCAACACTTAGCCCTACAAAACTTAAAAACCAACTCCTCGATAGTGATCAAACCGGCGGACAAGGGTGGAAACATTGTTGTCCTTAATAAACTAGACTACCTTGAAATGTGTCTTAACATACTACGTAATCGTGAATGGTATGCCATAATTCCCAGTACATCAATCAGGTCGTTCCAACAGGAGCTTTACACTCTTGTTGATGATGCCTTTAGACAACACATTATTGACAAACCTACTGCAGACTATGTCAGGACTAAGTTTCCGAGAGAAGCAACATTTTATGCCTTACCTAAGGTACATAAAAACCTTCCCAGACCACCAGGCAGACCCATTGTCTCCGGACGTGGATGCCTCACTGACAACTTAAGTCGTTACATAGACAAACTACTCCAGCCTTTAGTACAGGCACTACCTTCATACATACGTGATACCACACACTTACTTCAGGACCTTTCGGACCTCCACGTCGATGCCAATACTGTCCTGGTTGCCATCGACGTCGAGGCCCTTTACAGCTCTATCCCTCACACCTTAGGACTTACAGCTATTCAACACATTCTGTCTAATGCTAATCTTTACTCCCAAGAGTTATCTCTATTTATCATTAGAGCACTCAAATTTATTTTGACCCATAATTTTTTCTCGTTCAATGGTTCCCACTACCTCCAGGTACAGGGCGTCGCCATGGGCACTTGTTGCGCACCGGCGTACGCCAATCTGTACCTGGGGGAGTGGGAACGAGACCTATTTACCACCGATGCTGCCAGCACCTTTACCAAACATATAGCGTCTTTCCGTCGCTATATAGATGATATTCTGATTCTGTGGCAGGGCCCCATAGACACTTTACAACATTTCCTCCTATACCTCAATACCTCCAACTCTCTCAACCTCAAATTTACAATGACATACAGTTACAGCTCCATCTCTTTCCTTGATCTTACTCTTAGCAAGGACAGACACGGCCAACTACAAAGCCAACTTTTCCGCAAACCGACTGCAGGTAATACCATCCTTGCAGCTTCTAGCTTTCATCCTCAACCCCTACTCAAATCTATTCCCTTTGCCCAATACCTACGCGCCCGACGCAACTGTTCCACGGATACCTCCTTTGAACACGAGGCCTCCGTATTGAGGGACAGACTTCGCGCACGTGGCTACAAAAATAGCGTTTTAAAAAACGCTTACAAAAAAGCGAAATCTAAATCACGTTCTGCTCTACTCATTCCCAAACCTGTCGGACCCTCCACACAACCACCTCTCAGAATCATAACAAATTACTGCCAACAATATAATGAAATCAATCAAATACTCCTTAAACACTGGCACATCATCTCTACAGATAGGGCACTTTCCCCCTTTGTTCCGCCCAAACCTCTGATCACTTACCGACGCGCCCCGTCCCTTCGTGACAAACTCATCACTAGTGAATACAAAAGTAGTAATAAATCCCAGAGACAGCTAAAGGGTACCTTCCCATGTGGCAACTGTAATTATTGCAAATACCTACCAAAATCCAATTTACACAATGTTTTACCCAATGGTCAACGCCTTTTCCCTAAACATTATGTTAATTGTCGTTCTATTGGCATTGTTTACCTTTTAGAATGTGAATGTGGGTGCTTCTACGTGGGCAAAACCAAACTACCATTCTGGAAACGAATCTATGGACACGTTACCAGTATTAACCAAAGAGATCCTGATCTACCATTGGGACGACACACCTCTTTGGTACACCCTGACAATATCCCCAAAATCTCGTTCAGAGCCCTGGACCATATCCCACCTCCAAATCGAGGGGGCGACTACAACAAAGCGCTCCTTCAGAGCGAACTTCGTTGGATTTTTCACCTTAATGCTACCATCCCCCCCGGCCTCAATGAAGCCTTCAATTTTAAACCCTATCTTGAGGGCTTCGAGACCGGAGTTTGTGAACTAGACCTTTAACCATGGTCCCCCACGTTCAAGCACCCATATCTAATTCTGTAACCTGTATCATTTGTATCACATGCATTTTACAGCATGCAGGACTATATGCCTATGTATTATATACTATGTATGTATTGGTACATGTCTTTCTCTCCCCCTTCTCCAATGTGTTATAAGCCATATACAATCAAAGGTTGTTATTTCAACATTCCTGCATGTCCCCCACTGCTCACTTGCTATTTATTTGTCTCATATGGACCAACTTCTCTTTACTCAACCTGCTTCCCTTCCCCCCTTCATGTGAATACCCGGCGCGGGTAAGACCAGGTGCGCGTGCGCGCTGGCTTCTTTGCGCATGCGCCACCTCTCCGCCTTCCATCTAGACCAGTGCTCTGGTCTGCTTCCTGTTTGCGCTCCATCTTGGAGTGCACCTGGAGGTCAGCGCTTGTCTATCCCGCGTCGGTGACGTCACGACGCCGGACGTGGCCGCGCCCGGCGCCGCCCCGTCAGAGGTCCACATTGGGAGGTCATCTAAGCGCCTTCTGGCGCCCGCCTCCCTCAACACACTAGCCAACCAGTATAAGCACCTAGGATGGTGACACACACCCATCCTCAGCTGTTGCTCATTACTTGACCCTTTATAAACTTTTCACACTCTGGCCTCAGTATTACGCTGCTGACTGACCAGAGATGACCTCCTCTCCACCACCCACGTTGTATACTCAGGTAAATACTTGGCCTACTCCATTTTTTCATACATTATTACTTTGTCCACTCTTTCTTACCATTCCCCCTTCTTTTTTACTCTATTTTACAGTGATACACTGGCTGACCTACTGTGTTCAATACAGGACCCGGGCTTCTTGCCCTAAACCCTGTATACCGGACCTTGTATTCTGAAGGGGTCTTCAGCAGGCTCTGCATACCCTAGTGCCGATGCACACCTTGTTTTTACTACACATACCCTTGATCTTTTGGATACCACGCTCAGTGGGCCCCCCCATATGACAAATAATTGAGCATTGGCAGGACATGTGAGTACCTCATTGTGTTTTTTACCTATGAGATCAATCACCTCTAGCAATGTAGATTTTGACAGTGCAAATATAATGTATTGGTATACTGAGACTAACTATATGACCCCCCATCTATTTAGATGAGAATCTAAGGATACCTAATTGCCTTGATAAAGGACCACAGTCCGAAACATGTTGGCATCTTCCTTACCATATGTACCAAGCAAGTTTATATCCTTGTCATAATGCTTTGTATGTTTTGCTCTTTTGACATGTTATAAACTGTATCTACTGACTCCATTATTGTTGTAAACATACTATGCCTTACTGAGCATTCCCTTGTTTCATTGTGCACATTGTTTGAATAAATGTTTACTTCATTACACGCATACTTTTGTCTACAAGTGTCTATCTCCACTTAAGCATCCCTTAGGGGTACTGGCCTTTGTTTTATGCACATCATGGCCTACTATTAAAACTTTTATACATTTTCTGGGATGCGATAGACCATTTGTTGTTCCACCTACTTGCCCAACCAATATTTTTCTTTTTACATATTGATGGTTACCCCATCGAAATCCCCAACCGGGCAACTATAGGTGACACCTTATCTAATATTTCACTCATATTTGTATATTATACATTAGTTACCTCTTATTCCTCACTCATATTCTTTCATAACACATACTTACCCTTGCTCTATATATCATACATTTGTACAGTCATCTATTCATTGTGAATTTCATCACATATTCCACACTTGGTTCCTATTATGGCTTTGTACCTTGGAGACGAATGGGACACACGCATGTCCAACACCATGCATCACTTTGAGTCCAATGAGTATGTCCAGTCACAACTCAAGTATACTTTTCTCAACCTCACACACACCGTCCAAAAGAAGGCTTCCCTTTTTTGGCACATAAAATCCTTCAAAGAATATATCGCCCATGGTATCAATCCCTTTGGCCTCCGGGTACAAATCTTTCCTACTTTCCAGGACATTCGCCCGGACTTCAAGGTCTCCTGGGAAAATGTCCTGAAGAATTGTTCTAATGAACTTATGAAACGACTAATCACTGAATATGAGTCCCAAATGACTGCTTTAGATACCAAACTCGAACTGATCAACACGCAGCTAGAGCAATTTCAGACACACCCTTTATATATCTCACTTGATGAGCAGTTAAAAACCCGCTTTGACAAATTCAACCATGACATTCTTGCGCAAAAGGACAAAAAATTCTTTCGCGACAAGAAAGCTTTTCATGAGGAACGTGCATACAAATGGAACGACACTAATCGCACAAATCGCTCCGATACTTCTACATGCCCTGGCCCCAGGCCATCGAATCCCCGTTCCACCACTGACAAGACTTACACCTCTACTCACGTACCTCACAAACCCAATCTCCCCTTGGGCCCACGCAAGCCCAAACGTGGACGCACACCAAATTTTTCGAGTGACGATGTGTCTGACATGGAGGGGACCCCCGGCGCCTCCCCCCTTGGGGACTCGCCGGTGGCCCCCTCTAATGCCAAGACACACAGATCGCACTCACTTCCATCTGCATCTCAACGTGCAGATTTTTTAGACAAAATGCGAACTTCACTACAGACACACCAACATTCAACTTCTCCAAATCCAAAAACCAAACGACCAACACGCTAGAAAAATCTTCTAACAACATTATTAACCTTTCTTCTCATACACTCACTGGTCACGAAACCTCAGTTCTCGAAAAGGGACTTACCTTTTGTCCAACTTCACAGCTTGACAAGTTCACAGCTATTAAAGATATACATCTTTTTATTCGCAAGTTACTTTTGCACAGCATGTACACCCCCAATCCCTTTTCTGATAATGCTTTGCACACTGCCACTGAGACTACTGCCCTTCAGCAGCTCATTGAACTTCTGGAAGAAAATAACCCACCAGATCTGATTGACATTATCGATCTTGATAATGTGCTCAATAATTTTGAGGATGATATTCCTCCCTATCACTCAAACCCCCCACACCACATCTCGCTCAAGAAAAAATCAAGCTTTTTTCCTTCACCCAGCACCAATCCACGTGCTGCACTATTCTTACAGTCAGTGACCAACGAAATTCGACATCTACAAATCCATCCTACTCACCTTAAACAAAAAAACTTTACCTACAATCAACACTTAGCCCTACAAAACTTAAAAACCAACTCCTCGATAGTGATCAAACCGGCGGACAAGGGTGGAAACATTGTTGTCCTTAATAAACTAGACTACCTTGAAATGTGTCTTAACATACTACGTAATCGTGAATGGTATGCCATAATTCCCAGTACATCAATCAGGTCGTTCCAACAGGAGCTTTACACTCTTGTTGATGATGCCTTTAGACAACACATTATTGACAAACCTACTGCAGACTATGTCAGGACTAAGTTTCCGAGAGAAGCAACATTTTATGCCTTACCTAAGGTACATAAAAACCTTCCCAGACCACCAGGCAGACCCATTGTCTCCGGACGTGGATGCCTCACTGACAACTTAAGTCGTTACATAGACAAACTACTCCAGCCTTTAGTACAGGCACTACCTTCATACATACGTGATACCACACACTTACTTCAGGACCTTTCGGACCTCCACGTCGATGCCAATACTGTCCTGGTTGCCATCGACGTCGAGGCCCTTTACAGCTCTATCCCTCACACCTTAGGACTTACAGCTATTCAACACATTCTGTCTAATGCTAATCTTTACTCCCAAGAGTTATCTCTATTTATCATTAGAGCACTCAAATTTATTTTGACCCATAATTTTTTCTCGTTCAATGGTTCCCACTACCTCCAGGTACAGGGCGTCGCCATGGGCACTTGTTGCGCACCGGCGTACGCCAATCTGTACCTGGGGGAGTGGGAACGAGACCTATTTACCACCGATGCTGCCAGCACCTTTACCAAACATATAGCGTCTTTCCGTCGCTATATAGATGATATTCTGATTCTGTGGCAGGGCCCCATAGACACTTTACAACATTTCCTCCTATACCTCAATACCTCCAACTCTCTCAACCTCAAATTTACAATGACATACAGTTACAGCTCCATCTCTTTCCTTGATCTTACTCTTAGCAAGGACAGACACGGCCAACTACAAAGCCAACTTTTCCGCAAACCGACTGCAGGTAATACCATCCTTGCAGCTTCTAGCTTTCATCCTCAACCCCTACTCAAATCTATTCCCTTTGCCCTTTGCCCAATACCTACGCGCCCGACGCAACTGTTCCACGGATACCTCCTACAAAAATAGCGTTTTAAAAAACGCTTACAAAAAAGCGAAATCTAAATCACGTTCTGCTCTACTCATTCCCAAACCTGTCGGACCCTCCACACAACCACCTCTCAGAATCATAACAAATTACTGCCAACAATATAATGAAATCAATCAAATACTCCTTAAACACTGGCACATCATCTCTACAGATAGGGCACTTTCCCCCTTTGTTCCGCCCAAACCTCTGATCACTTACCGACGCGCCCCGTCCCTTCGTGACAAACTCATCACTAGTGAATACAAAAGTAGTAATAAATCCCAGAGACAGCTAAAGGGTACCTTCCCATGTGGCAACTGTAATTATTGCAAATACCTACCAAAATCCAATTTACACAATGTTTTACCCAATGGTCAACGCCTTTTCCCTAAACATTATGTTAATTGTCGTTCTATTGGCATTGTTTACCTTTTAGAATGTGAATGTGGGTGCTTCTACGTGGGCAAAACCAAACTACCATTCTGGAAACGAATCTATGGACACGTTACCAGTATTAACCAAAGAGATCCTGATCTACCATTGGGTCGACACACCTCTTTGGTACACCCTGACAATATTCCCAAAATCTCTTTCAGAGCTCTGGACCATATCCCACCTCCAAATCGAGGGGGCGACTACAACAAAGCGCTCCTTCAGAGCGAACTTCGTTGGATTTTTCACCTTAATGCTACCATCCCCCCCGGCCTCAATGAAGCCTTCAATTTTAAACCCTATCTTGAGGGCTTCGAGACCGGAGTTTGTGAACTAGACCTTTAACCATGGTCCCCCACGTTCAAGCACCCACACCTAATTCTGTAACCTGTATCATTTGTATCACATGCATTTTACAGCATGCAGGACTATATGCCTATGTATTATATACTATGTATGTTTTGGTACATGTCTTTCTCTCCCCCTTCTCCAATGTGTTATAAGCCATATACAATCAAAGGTTGTTATTTCAACATTCTTGCATGTCCCCCACTGCTCACTTGCTATTTATTTGTCTCATATGGATCAACTTCTCTTTACTCAACCTGCTTTCCTTCCCCCCTTCATGTGAATACCCGGCGCGGGTAAGACCAGGTGCGCGTGCGCGCTGGCTCCTTTGCGCATGCGCCACCTCTCCGCCTTCCATCTAGACCAGTGCTCTGGTCTGCTTCCTGTTTGCGCTCCATCTTGGAGTGCACCTGGAGGTCAGCGCTTGTCTATCCCGCGTCGGTGACGTCACGACGCCGGACGTGGCCGCGCCCGGCGCCGCCCCGTCAGAGGTCCACATTGGGAGGTCATCTAAGCGCCTTCTGGCGCCCGCCTCCCTCAACACACTAGCCAACCAGTATAAGCACCTAGGATGGTGACACACACCCATCCTCAGCTGTTGCTCATTACTTGACCCTTTATAAACTTTTCACACTCTGGCCTCAGTATTATGCTGCTGACTGACCAGAGATGACCTCCTTTCCACCACCCACGTTGTATACTCAGGTAAATACTTGGCCTACTCCATTTTTTCATACATTATTACTTTGTCCACTTTTTCTTACCATTCCCCCTTCTTTTCTTACTCTATTTTACAGTGATACACTGGCTGACCTACTGTGTTCAATACAGGACTCGGGCTTCTTGCCCTAAACCCTGTATACCGGACCTTGTATTCTGAAGGGGTCTTCAGCAGGCTCTGCATATCCTAGTGCCGATGCACACCTTGTTTTTACTACACATACCCTTGATCTTTTGGATACCACGCTCCGTGGGCCCCCCCATATGACAAATAATTGAGCATTGGCAGGACATGTGAGTACCTCATTGTGTTTTTTACCTATGAGATCAATTACCTCTAGCAATGTAGATTTTGACAGTGCAAATATAATGTATTGGTATACTGAGACTAACTCTATGACCCCCCATCTATTTAGATGAGAATCTAAGGATACCTAATTGCCTTGATAAAGGACCACAGTCCGAAACATGTTGGCATCTTCCTTACCATATGTACCAAGCAAGTTTATATCCTTGTCATAATGCTTTGTATGTTTTGCTCTTTTGACATGTTATAAACTGTATCTACTGACTCCATTATTGTTGTAAACATACTATGCCTTACTGAGCATTCCCTTGTTTCATTGTGCACATTGTTTGAATAAATGTTTACTTCATTACACGCATACTTTTGTCTACAAGTGTCTATCTCCACTTAAGAATCCCTTAGGGGTACTGGCCTTTGTTTTATGCACATCATGGCCTACTATTAAAACTTTTATACATTTTCTGGGATGCGATAGACCATTTGTTGTTCCACCTACTTGCCCAACCAATATTTTTCTAGTTATGTGAATGTTTAAAATACTAGGTGGCCATTATTGGCCCCCTTCAATAAATTATCCTTTTTTTTATTTTTTTGGCTTCTATTCTTCTGAACAAACTAGGAACAAGCATACATATGAAAGTCTTCTTCAAGAGGAGAGGTCAACAATGGCATCCTACACATCTCTCACAAGACAAATTTGCTTTTAAAACACAACTGTAGCTAAGTAATAAATGAATGTTGCGAAGAAAAAGGGTAGGAGCAGTAGGCACGATAAAAGAGACACTATCACCTTGTCTATTCAGTACAAAGTGAAAATGTCTCTGAAAACAGCATTAATAATATAATGGTTCTCTGCAGATGGAACTGAAGTAGTCTATGAAGACCACCTGGGGAAGCACTGATGTCAATCCCCTGGGCATGTGACAGTTTTCAGGCCTAGCAATTGGCAAGGCTGGGACAATGTCACAGGGTAGAGGGTCACACGTTTCTCTATACCTGAAAGTGCCAGGTATTCCTGCTGGCTGTGAAGGAGCAAGTAGCTGTAAGGAAGTAAGGGTAAGTATATAGGGGCCAGAGTGCTCATTCAAATACACAGTCATCTTGCCCTTTAGGGCAAGATAACGGTGGGGTTGATTTACCAAAACTGGAGGGTGCAAAATCTGACGCAGCTCTGCATAGAAAGCTTAATGGAACAAGCTGGAGTTGGAAGCGGATTGGCTACCATGCAGAGCTGCACCAGATTTTGCCGAAAGAAAGAAAATGCACAACTATCCCAACTCAAAACACACCGCATCCCAAATGCAACTTTTACTTTGCACCTGATCATGGGTACTCACTCATCCTATATTTAGGACTTCTGACAAACCTCTCCCCTTCTCTAGGCTTCCCTTCTACACAAAGTTGGTACTTTTCAACCCTTTAAATGCATCCTAAAGCTGACATTAGAAGCTGATTGGCTACTATCCACAGCTGCACCAGATTCTGCACTCTCATTTTAGTAAATAAACCCCAGTGTCTCTATAAAGGTTTTAGCACAATATCTCCTATAGCTGCAGTCACACCACTTCTATAATGAACCACATCATGCAGGCTGCTGTTTAGTGTAGAAATCATTGCAGAATGCCTGGTCCTCTTCCTGGTGCTGACATTCCGACACATTAGGGGAAGCTTTGGGTCTTTGGGCTGAACTGCATTCAAGATGGTCTGATATGGAATCCACCCCCTCATATTCATTAGGAAAAGCCCATGTATTGTTTTAGACTGAATGTAACAGAATCTCCCATTCAGAAATCGTGTTTTATTCAATGTAAGCAATGCGCAGGGAGGGGCGTGCCCAAGATGGCGCTGGGAGCAGACATGTTTTAGAGGAGCTCCTAACTCAGGCCTATGATCCTGTCTCTATCCTGGTGCAGATTGACTATTTACAGCTCACCCTTCTCCGGACTCTGCTGGGTGCGCTAGGCGATGCCCAAGGGAAAATGTGTCAGCCAGAAGAAGAATTCAGCGACCACAGTGAGTACCTTGCCCGTGACGGGGCCTACCTCCAGCTCGGTGCACAACATGGAGACCCAGACTGACTCCACGCCTGACGGTACCATCCAGGCTGGCTTTGCAGCCTTAGGACGCCCTGATGCTGGCCATCGTGACATGCAAACCAAAACGGTCCTTATCCGTAGGGACATGGATACATTTCAGGACCAGGTGACAGCGGTGGAGAGACGGGTTTCTGAGATGGAAGACATACACAGAGGGACCACCATGCGGACTTGCAGGCCCTGAAACTCAAGGTTAAATACCTAGAGACCAGAGCGGAGGATGCTGAAAATCAAAACCGTTGCAACAATTTGCAGGTCCTGGGCCTCCCTGAGGGCTCTGAGGGGTCCGATCCCATGACTTTCATGGAACAGTTGCTTCCAACCCTACTGCCCAGGGCTAAATTCTCCCTTCACTTCTCTATAGAACATACCAACCGAATGCCAGCCACTAGAGGCCCCCACCACGCACTTTCATATTCAAACTACTGCACTACCGGGACTGGGACACTGTGCTCTGTGCTGCACGAGTGCAAGGGAAATTAAAATTTGAGAACATTAAGTTCCTCATCTTCCCGCACTAATTGGTGGTGACAGCGCCAACGCAAATCATTTGACTATGTGCGCGTCATGCTGAGGCAGAAGGGGATCAAGTACAGCATGCTCCAAGATGGCGAACATGTACAGTTCTTTACCTCACCTAGGGAAGCTGCCGCATGGGCTGACGCGATCCAGAAATGACTATCTTATCTGTGTATTGCTGTCGTTCCTGAGCTTATCAGGTTACTTCTATGGCCACCATGACTACTTGTTTTTCATCCTTGTTCTCTCCGGTGACACTGCTGCAGCCCTCTCTGGGAGCAGACCCCTGAAGACCTGGGTATCCCACTTGCTGCTTTATTCCCTAGCCACAAATACTCCCTGGCTGTTGAACCTGGACTGGCATCCTGCAGACTCTGCCTGGGAACGGCGTACCATACAGTGACTAATCCCTGCCTTACATTGGCATATCTCCTCCACTCCCCCGTTCCCTGGGGCTTGCAGGTTCCCTGGACACCGCTGCTTTCCACCTCCTAAAAGGACTTTTCCTGGCAGGGTAACGGTCTATGGATATGTGAGAAATCAGCCCAAAACACACACGTAACGGGAGAATCTTGTAAATGATCTCAAGGCAGCTGGGACCATAGTCACCAAGAAAACATTTGGTAACACACTACGCAGTGAAGGACTGAAATCCTACAGTGCCCACAAGGTCCCCCTGCTATACAAAGCACATGTACAGGCCCGCCTAAAGTTTGCTAATGAACATCTGAATGATTCAGAGGAGAACTGGGTGAAAGTGTTGTGGTCAGATAAGACCAAAATCAAGCTCCTTGGCATCAACTCAACTCGTCATGTTTGGAGGAGGAGGAGGAGGGATGCTGCCTATGACCCCAAGAACACCATACCCACCATCACCATCAAACCTGGGAGGTGGCAACATTATACTTTGGGGGTGTTTTTCTGCCAAGGGGACAGGACAACTTCACTGCATCAAAATGAAGATAAACAGGACCATGTACCTTCAAATCCTGGGTGAGAACCTACTTCCCTCAGCCAGGGCATTGAAAATGGGTCGTGGATGGGTATGCAAGCCAATGACCCAAAACACATGGCCAAGGCAACAAAGTAGTGGCTCAGGAAGAAGCATATTATGGCCCTGGAGTAGCCTACCCCGTTTCCAGCCCTTACTCCCATAGAAAATATGTGGAGGGAGCTGAAGGTTCGAGTTACCAAATGTCAGATTTGAAACCTTAATGACTTGGACGATCTGCAAAGAGGAATGGGACAAAATCCCTCCTGAGATGTGTGCAAACCTGGTGGCCAACTACAAGAAAAGTCTGACATCTTTGATTGCCAACAAAGGTTTTGCCACCAAGTCCTGTTTTGCGCAGGGGTCAAATATTTATTTCACTCATTAAAATGCTAATTAGTTTATAACTTTTTTGAAATGTGTTTTTCAGGATTTTTTTGTTTGATGTTCTGTCTCTCACTGTTAAAATAACCCTACCATTAAAATTATAGACTGAAACCTTGGCAAACTTACAAAATCAGCAGGGGATCAAATACTTTTTCCCCTCACTCACTGTAGATTAACTAGTACCCATCCCAAATACCTTAAAACATTTATACCTAAAAAGATATTTTAGTGCAGTGACCATTTCTTTTTCTCTTTTGCAGTTATGTTCTTTGGCACTCAAAAGCTTACCAGGCACTTACTTTCATATTAAATGTTTATCAGCAAATGCTTTACTAGAGTTATCAGGCAGCGACTTACAGAGCTTTTCATAACAAATAGTGCAAGAAGCAGACAGGAGGAGACATCAGCTTGTACTAACCAGGTAATACTGAACAGATGACGTTTGATCTCTTATTGGTTTTCCGTGGCTACTGCACTTTCCACCAGAGTATTAAATACAGCCCACAGTGCATCATTAAGGATAAGGTATGTAACTTATACATGCATGGAAACTGAAACTGTATCCCCCACCTCATTCCCATAGAACACCACAGCCATGTGAGCAACATCTGTAAAATGATAATGTCACCTGTATCGATGCTCCCCTGTACACTGTTGGCTCTTCCCAGGGTCAGGTTGCGGTGACTTGCATTACGAAACTGAGAGAAGGAGCAAGTGGAGTCTATTGTATTTCTGCGTCCTCCCAAGGCATTGGTGGGGTACAAAAACTGTGTATATGATACAGTCTAGAGAAGAGAAAAGATTGCCAGTAGCTGATCAGTGGACATAAAACATTCAGCACAGTTGCTGTATTTTCTTCCACCAGCCCCGACACATTCATTGTCTTCCAGATCAGTCATGCATTGCTACTATAAGGGCACACAACTGGCTACTAACACAGTAGAAAATGGCCTTCTGTGAATTACAGAGAATCTACAACCAAATGTTGCTTATCATGCCCCTTACAATATATTCTAATACAGGGGGTCCCCTACTTACAAACATCCGACTTACAAACGACTCCTACTTACAAACAGAGGGAGACAACAGGAAGTGAGAGGAAATCCACCCCTAGGAAGGGAAATTCACTCCTATAAGAGTTAATATGGGAAAAAGGTGTCTCCACTGATGCTTTATCACCAGTCCATGTTTCCCTAACAACCCAAAATTTTCAAAATCCAATTGTCATTGGGACAGAAGGTGAGGTGAAATCTTCTGAACAGGGGCACAGACAGCAAAACAAATGTTACAGGGGTGATAACCCTTCTCTATGTTATCTAAAAAAACATAAAAATAGATTTTTTGGCTGGAGCTACACTTAAAAAATGTACCTGTTCCGACTTACAAACAGATTCAACTTAAGAACAAACCTACAGTCCCTATCTTGTTTGTAACCCGGGGACCCCCTGTAATTGGTTAGTGTGGATGCCAAAGCAACTGGAATGAATGGGCAAGATAAAAATGGCATCACACCGGATAATGATCACCTATCAAATGTAGCTATCCGAGGAATCATTTTATTACACTAGGTACTATTTTACAGTGGCAGCAGAAAGTAGGCTATAAGAAGAGAAGTAGGCATTAAAATGAAGCAATGAGTTTAACACATCCTAGACGATCAGAATTATCCTTTATGAGGAATAAGACCTACAATAATCAGTCCATATTCTTGTTTTTGCACAATTTTCTTTAATAAAAACAAAGAAACATGTTCTTTGCCCAATTTCTAAAATAGATATACAGCAGACATGTCTGCGTACTGCTCATTGTTTAAAGCACATGTAGCACTGTGGTCCTGAATCTGGTCAGCCAGATTCTACTTACCAGTGTGCAATGGAACAGATTTTCTGCAATGCCAGCTGTACACTTACTTTTATATTATGCCTCATATGCCCTCTAACTGGCACATCAAACCTAATCGACAACACAAGTTATTTACTGCAACTCCCTGATTTCTAGGGCCACCGTGAGGGTTTCAATATTTGTTCATGTTTTTCAGACCTGATCATCTGTACCATTATATTTTTTACATTGTCTTTTTCTCCATGCTAGATCGCGTTATTCACATCTGTTTATGATCTTAGGCCCATTTCTGTTAATATTTTAAAAAGCAGCATTTAAAATGCAAAAACAATATTAATATTTTAACTACCCATCCTTTCAGAGCTCAGTAAATGCAGTTCTTTTGTTGTATAAAAATATTAAAAATATTAAATGCAGTTTTTAAACAATAGCAATTACGTGCTTATTGCTCTGAAAGGAGCATATTGGTATCAATCTGAACTGTATACATAAAATAATTTAGTATTATATATAAGCAGTAGGGATTATTTTTATACCAGTGTAATGGTGGTTATACACAGGGTGGGAAACACACTACACAGTGACAGGTGATGTCTAACCACTAATTGTCTTACAAGTAGTGCTTACATTCTCACCTTCCCATCAGCACCAAGTTCAACTCCTTCAAGGCCAAGTATCATTTCACGTGTATTCATGCCACCAGAAGAATGGCGCTGCCTTGTTCCTTCCAGTTTTGTGTCCCTGTGTGTGACATAAATACAAAAACATTTAACACTGTAGAACTGCATTTAATGGTAATTTACACAATGATTGTCACTACACATCTGAATCAGACTCTTTAATATGTCATAAAGATTACATTTTCAAGACAGAGTGATCTTAGGCCCGTGTCATTTTGGTGCAGAACTGGTGGCCTTTATGCTACAGCTGGAAAAAATCAAGATAAAGAAAAGAAAACTAGTATTTTGTTTAAGTTTCACATGAAACAGACAAAAAAAAAAAAAAAGGATACATGGTTTCCAGGCCTAGGGTGTGCTATGGAAGTTTGGTGAGTAGAATCAAAAGTGTGTCCCATCAGAAATAGTAACAGGAATCGATAGCAAACCATACATGAATAGCATCGTTGGTGGTCAGACAGATTGAACCTCCTGCAGGATAGTCATACCCGTGACCTCCCCAGAAAAACTGTGAAATCTAAAGAATCACCATTTACTTTGGCTGATGACAATTAAAGGGAAAGTAGAACAAGTTATTAGTGAGCACACATTCTTGGGAATTTTTGCAGCTTTAATTTTAAGTAATTTTTTAAGTGACTTTCCTGTTTATATGCTCAATCTTCTTTTTTTTTCCCTGTATTGAGTACAGAGGCAGCAGTAGTTCAGTGCATTTACTGTCATTGACCAAACATGAATTGTATCAGTCGGCAGACTTCTACACTTTCATTGTGAGAAGGAACAGTAAAGCATAACCACTGTGTTGCACTGCAAAGCAAGAAGCAGAACTTGCATATGTAATAATGTGGCTGCCCCCATACACACATAATTGCATAGCTCCATTTTTTTTAAAGGTATAACACACATTGAAAACCATATTTAAATCTAAGCTAATCAAGCTGTTTCTCTAAACAACAAGGGAAAAACATTTAATACATTCCCAGTTACATGGGTGTTATGTAACGTGACTATTCATTGCAGTACTACATGAAAAATGTAACACTGGATAAGACCTGGCCATTCACTCAGTGCAAAACACATTTTGTCCAAAGCAGAGTGCCCACTTCTTCCTTACCAGCTCTGATGGAAGCAGCCATTGCCTGAATCATGCTATATCAGGCTTTCGCAACCTTTTCTACACAGAGGAACCCTTAAAATAACTTTCCGGTCTCAGGGAACCCCTACTAAAAATGATTATATCTACAACTCGTGATACATTAGTGTGATGGTCAGTGGGAAAAATGCTCCTTACATTTGTGATCATTGTGGTCACTGGGAAGAACCCCCTTACAGATAGCTAAAAAGATCAATGGTGTCAGTGGGAACTTATTTGAGAGGCAGAAATTGCTCATTGGTCCTGAAACTCCTAGTAACCTTGGGAGGAACCCTAATTGAAAAACCCTGAGTTAGAGGGATAAAAAAAAAAAGCAAGAAAATAATAGTTAAAGGGGTTGTAAAGGCTATGTATTAGGATAAAAATCCTTGTGTGTGCAGAAGCCTCCCTCGGCCCACTAACACTTATCTAAGGTCCCTCTCTGTCCAGCGATGTCCACGAGTGGCCATTCGAGATACTCCTTCCTGATTTGCTGAGACACAACAGCCGTGCCACTGGCTCCCACTGCTGTCAATTAAAATCAGCTAGCCAATCAGGGGAGAAAGGGGGTGGGGCCGGGTCGGATACCGTGTCTCAGTGGACACAGGGAGGAGGGTCAGGATCACAAAAGAGGGACCCGAGAAGAGGAGGATCCGGTCTGCTCTGTGCAAATCCACTCAAACAGAGCAGGTAATCATAACATGTTTGTTATTTTTATAGGAAAAAAAAACGAGCCTTTACAAGCACTTTAAGGTTTTACTAAACCCACAACAGCAAAATCAGCCTGTATATGCAGTAAAGCATGCTTGTTATGCTCACTGTGGAACCTAAGGGGTTAATCCTGCGCATGGTGTAAAAAGGCTGTTTGATCCTGTCTTCTCTGATCCCCCCCTTCTTCCACACTCCCCAATTCATCTGCTGGGAGGTACTTTGCACATGCTCAGTTTGGTGTGTATGGCTAGAAAGTTTTTTTTTTTTTTTTCCAAGTGACAAGGCAGAGGTTAGGGATCATTCAGCTTTATAGGACCATCAGAGGAGAATGAAACTTCCTCCTACAAGCTTTAACCAGTGCTCAGCCAGACACTGATAAAAGTCACAAGACTGCTATAAACTGCTGGTGAGAAATGGTATTTAGCAGTTTAGAGTTACTAAAATAATTGCATTTACATGTACTGTGGAAGACCAGATATAGTACATGTAGGGTCCTGGGTTTAGTAACACTTTAAGGGGAGAAGGCAAAGAAGTGGTTATTGGGGCTCATTAGGGTAAACTAAAGGTTTTTTTTTTTTTCACTTGGGTCAGTAGGAACCTATTTGAGAAGCAAAACTAGCAACTTCTGAAGGAACCCTAGGGTTCCTAGGAAACCCTTTGATACATATTGCTTGTGGGGTACGGTGATGAAAATATGTAGTTCCTGTTATAGGACTAGTACGTGGCACCCGAGTCGTGGAATGGCGAAGAAAAAAAAATGATGGTTGATTTGTGTTGTGACCGAGGTTTTAAACATGCAACCATAATGCTTAAAGCCAGTGGTCATCAACCCTGTCCTCAGGGCGCACTAACAGGCCAGGTTTGCAAGATAACTGGGTGATATCATTTGCTGCTCAATGATTGCAGTATTCTAGTCTGCATCTCCCCAAGGTAATACATAAAACCTGGCCTGTTAGTGGGCCATAAGGACAGGGTTGATGACCACTGCTTTACGCTACCGTTTTACATGCTACTGAATAAAAAAGGTAATGGATGTAAAAGAACCGGAGACGTTGGTTAGAACTGTAAAAATGCTTAGTACACTTGTTAATGCTGTTGATAGTCAGTTAAAGGCCCCTTTCACACGGGCCACATTTGAAGGACTCCCCTTGCTCAGCGGGGGGATCGCAGGTGGATGACATGTCTCACTGTGCAGAGTGGAGACAAACCCAGTCCCGCTCTCCTCTATTGGGAGATCGATTGAAAACGAACCGCCTGTCCATTTTCATCCGATCATATCCAAACCGATCCACCAGACGGATGAAAACTAGAACCATTATCCATCTGGATTTTGCGGACAGGATCGGATCAGATAGCGGTGGATGTAAGCAGACATGTCACCACTGGCATCCGCTGCTCCATAGGGGTAAACAGAGGGTCCGATCAAGAAGCCCCTGTGAATGGGGCCAAAAAAAAAAAAGCTTGGAATTAACCAATTAAAGGAACCTCATCAAACCGACTGAACTTAGTCTTAATGAAGAGGAGAACAAGATTCTCACTTGGCATAGTCTTCTAATATACGAGACAGCAAAGTACAATTTTTCATCACATAGGTCAGTGAAGTTAGAATGCGATGATAACTGGGCTCTGGGTTCATGAATGTATTCTGATTCACAAGAGTAGTCGCCGTCATTAATCTTGCAGTGATGGAGCATCTGACTTACAAAACACTGCCTTTGAAGGAAGCAGGCTCCGTATGAATTCATACGACCTTGAATATGCTGCCATAGATCTCATTACTTTTATGTTTAGGAATGCGTGCCTTCAAAATTCTAATAGCATTTGTTAGCCATACACAAGAAAAAAAAATATTATTTCTTCACATATTCAGACAGCCAAAACCTAAAACACACAGCAGGCTTGCCAGACACTCGCTGTTAAAGTTATAACATCCAGCAAACAGTTATGAATAATTAAGGCACTATTATTAAATATTTAGTGAACTGAACAAAACAGATCATTTTGCTCCAGCTTGCTAAAAAGAACAATACAGAAGAAGATTGGGTACTACATAACAGGAGATGTTCAAAACGCCACAGCACCTTGCTGCCAATCATTACACACCTACAAACTTCCAGCAAGTCATTGCCCATAAGACGGACAATTCCCTCGTCGGGTTATAAGCCTCAGACTGAGGAAAGTCAAAAACCTAAATCAGGCCAAAACAGTCAGAAAGAGTTAACACTTCTGTGAGGTTTTTATATCAGTCTGTAACCGCATAGGGGAGATTTGACCACACTTCCTGTCCCTGTGATGCCCACACAAGAATTGGCGTGACATGCGGTAATCACAGGACAACCATAAAAAACTTTTTCGTCAAAGACTTTGTCAGCTGCATTTTTACAGTGACTAAAGCAAAACAAAAGTACTACACATTTTTGTCCACCGACGAAAATCAAATCCGCTTTAGTTAATGAACGAAAAACAGGACAAAATGTGAGTCAGGGACGTTTACCCTCGTGAACTAACTTCCGGTTTTCCACAGAGCTGCGCCTGCTTCCACAATCCTCTCACAGCAAGCAAGCGCACAGTGACGACTGCCAGAGACCCGAGAGTGAGAGAGCAGCACTGTGCATTACAGGCCAGCCAGGCTGAGGCCTCCCGAGTCCCGACTCACAAGACGACTGCACCGCCAGGCGCCCAGAGCAGACTATGTACAGTTGTGTATTACAATTACAGCAGAGCAGGCCTGAGGCCTCCCCTCAGACCACCGTCCATCCAGACTGAGCACTGAGTGTGCAACTGTGCATTACAGGCCTCCTCTGACCACTGGCAGTGGCATCCAGGGCACTGTGGATTACAGGCCATCCCCTCAGACCACCAGCCAGCACTGTGCAGCATTACAGGCCTCCTCTGACCACCGTTCAGAATGGCTAAATATGAATCTGTGAGTTTGTTTGAACCTTAAAGTGGTTGTAAACCCTTACAGACCACTTTGACCTGCAGGTAAACCTAGATTAAGGCTTACCTGTAGGTCCAAGAAATATCTCCTTAAAGGGGATGTAAAGGTTTGTTTTTTATTTTCTAAATAGGTTCCTTTAAGCTAGTGCATTGTTGGTTCACTTACCTTTCCCTTCTAATTGTTTTTTTCTTTGTCTGAATTTCTCACTTCCTGTTTCTCCTCAGTAAACTTCACACCATCATCCAAGCGGTGTTTAGTCAGCCAGAACAGCTTACTGAACAACTTACTGAGGAGGAACAGGAAGTGAGAAATTCAGACAAAGAAAACAAAGACAAAAACATTTAGAAGGGAAATCAGAAGGAAAGTTAAGTGAACCAACATTGCACTAGCTTAAACAAACCTATTTAGAAAATAAAAAAACGAGCCTTTACAACCCCTTTAATCTACATAGTTAAGGAGATGTTTTACAAAAAAAAAAAAAAACAAGAAGGGCACTGCTGTCTAGACCACGGCGCAGGCGCACTGGGTGCGCCGCAAGTGAAGGCGAACATGCCGTCACCTGACGGTTCCCTTGCGCATGCGAGTGACGTCATCACGGCTCCGGCCAATCACAGCGCCGGAGCCGCAAGACCCGGAACTCACTCCGGGATACATGGCATCGGCGGAGAGATGAAGAACGAGGACCGCTTTGGGGGCTTCGATCTCAGGCAAGTTATTCATAATGAGCTATGAATAAAAACTCCTGTTCGTCATGTCCAATATGAGGGCCAATCGAGTATTTCTACTCTTAGAGGTAAAGGGTCAACCCAATCACCAGCGCCTCAATATGTAGTTCCCGTCTCAAATAGGTATGAACCCTTGAGACAGGAATACTCTCAACCAACTCCGGGTCCTTCTAATTATAGAGGACAGGACACCAGAGGTGGCTATGGAGGCCCTTCCTGGACCCCATATTATTACAACCAATACCCCCCTAGAGGTAGGGGTGGATATCCCAGTAATCAAAGAGGGTATTTTCACAAAAGGGGTTATGGAGGTCCCCCCTGGCGAGCCAGAGGAGGTTCCAACCCCAGAAGCCGAGGGAGGGGCAACTACCCTCAGGATCAGAGGGAGGAGGAATGGAGACCATGGTACCCCATGGCCCAACCACCCTTCTCCCAAGATCCAAGAAACGGAGAACCAGAGGATGTCGAGGGGGGAAACGGAAAGAGAAAACGAGAAACTTAGCAGCTGGCATTTTCAATCTCAGTGACGCCGTTTTTTCAGATGATGAAAACAAAGTCCTCCAACTAGGACTCAAATACGCAATTGACAAAGATTTTAACAAATTCAATGTTTTTATTGATTTTCAAAAGTTTATCCGTAAAAGATTAATATTAAAAAATTTTTTGTTAGAAATAGTTTATCTTCCAAAGATTTGAATGAGGAATATATCCATACCAATTTGAGAAACAATTCTGTCTTCAACCCCAAGGTGTCTAATAACCATTTTGTTGAGGTGTTCAAGTCCCTAGTGGAGCAGGATCTGAAACACCTTAATATTCGTCCAAGTAGACAAAAGAAAGACATCCTAAAAGGTCTATCATTATTAGAACACAATAAAAATATAGTTATCAGACAAGCAGATAAAGGGGGGGGGGGGGGGGTGTCATTTTGAATAAAGACGATTATCTCACTGAATTAAATCGTCTAGTTTCAGATGTTGAAACATATGAAGAATTAAAGGGGAATCCTACTAATAAGTACAAAGCTAAACTTAAACTGCTAATTAGAGCCGCCTATCGAGTTGGAATAATTAATAAAAAAGAGAATAGATATCTGATCCCAGATGCACCTAGAGTGCCGGTCATTTACCAATTACCGAAGATACATAAGGATCCCACTAAACCACCGGGGAGACCCATAGTTAGTGGGGTGGACTCATTATTCGCTAGATTAGGTGTCCTGCATATCTTAAGGATAGTAGAGACCTTATTGGCCTTATTGATCCTTTGGATATAGCTGATGACCACATCTTGGCCAGCATTGATGTGAATTCGCTTTACACCAATATTCAGCAGAATCACGCACTACAGGCGGTTAAGTGGGCCTTATATGATACCACAGTGAAGTCCAAACAGAAGGACTTTATTTTGGAATCTCTTGAGTTGGCCATGAGCCATAACTTTTTTTGGCACGAACGAAAATATTTTAGACAAAAGAAAGGAGTAGCCATGGGTGCAAAATATGCTCCATCAGTTGCCAATCTCTTTATGAGTTGGTGGGAATCACAGGCCATTTATGGCCAGGATATTCCTCATTTGAGGTTTTACAAGCGGTATATTGATGATATCTTTGTCATATGGGCAGGATCAAAAGACAGCTTTCTGCACTTTTTGAACAGAATAGGTACTAATCCTTATGGAATCTCTTTTACAGAGGTTTCTAGTGTAGAGTCCGTCAACTTTTTGGATCTCGTGATCTACAAGGAGCATGGTAGACTTTCCACACGGACCTTTTTTAAAGAAGTTGACCGTAATGGGTATATACCCCTAACTAGTTGCCATCACCCTAGATGGCTTAGTGGGGTACCAAAAAGTCAATTATTAAGAATACGTAGAAACTGTAAAAACATCAATGATTATGAAATCCAAAGTGATATCATTTGTAAAAGATTCGAAGAGAAAGGCTACAACCACGATGAACTGCTCACCACCAGAGATAATATTCGTAATTTAACAAGAGAGTCCCTTTTGAATGGCACTAAGACCCCTAAAAAAGAATATAGTACAGCATTCATGACTGGTTTTACTAGACAGTATAAACAGTTTGAAAAAATTTTGAAAAACCATTGGCCACTATTACTCAAAGATCGGGAACTTAATAAGATCCTTCCTCAAGTGCCCCAATTCATTTATACTAAACCACCCACTTTGCGACTCCAGTTGGCACACAATGTTGTCAATCCCCCTGAAAAGCTCCACACTTTCTTGGACCAAACTGGCTATTTTACCTGTGGTAGATGTGTTGTTTGTCGTACTTCTAGGCATAGAGTGAGAAAAACAACACAATTTACATCTTTGACCCAAGGTAAAACATACGAAATAAAAAAATGTATTACTTGTGCGACCACCCACGTCACCTATCTTTTGGCCTGTCCATGCGGCCTTCAGTACGTGGGTAGGACCACTCGAAAATTGGGCATCAGATTAAGAGAACATGTAAACAGAATAAAAAAGGGTTTTAAGCATCATAGTCTATCCAATCATTTCAGACTTTTTCACAATCGTGACCCTCGAGGTTTGAGGTTTTGTGGCATAGACAGGGTAGAACCCCATTGGCGAGGATCTAATCTCAAACAGGCAATATCGAGAAACGAAACCCAATCGATCCATAGATTAGGCACTCTCCATCCGCATGGCCTTAATATAGATCCAGATCTGAATTGTTTTCTGTCAAATTGGTAATCTATTCTAATATTCATTTTACATTTTTATTTCTCAATTTCTGATTTAATTAATTTTATTATTTTTTATTTTTATTTATATTTTCATTTTTAATTTTTATTTCCATTTATATTTTCATTTCTATTTTTTTTTTTATTAATAAAAAATAAATAAAAAAAAAATAAATAAAAAAAAAAAAAAATTATTATTTTTTTTTTTTTTTTTTTGTTTTATTTATTTTTTGTATTTTTACTTTATATCTATCTTTATTTTTATTTATTTTTTATTTTTGCGATAATATGCCTTATATTTTAATCTTCCTATCATGTTCTGTCAAGTTGTCCATTTGCTAATAAAGTTTTCAATGAGCAACTGACTAGAGGAAATGATGTAATCCGGAAGTAAAAGTCTTAATCAGTCCAATCCTCTGATTGGCTGGTTAACTGGGAGGCGCCAGCCGCCTAACATATAAAAACCTCCAAATGCTAGCCGGAAGTGATGTCCTTGATGACGCCCTGGAGGAGGGGCGAAACGCGTAGACGCAATTTCCGGCCAGTAAGCCTGTGACGCCTGCTTCCTGTTCTGCTTGGAGCGCACGCCAAGCGCGCACCCGGAACTCGCTGATCCAAGTCTGCTCAGTAGTGAGTTACTATTGTTTAGCATTGCAGAGGTTTAGCACGGCGATACTACACATGTATGTTCCTTTTTTCCTCTTCACGGCACCCACATTCAACTGGAGTCTCCATTGGACCATTTGAAGTATCTCTTAGGATTTCTGACACCACCCATCTCACCATTCTATTAATGCGTATCTAGACCCTAGGACTGCAAAGCCGTGGGTCACATTGTTTTGGTGAGTAGGGTTCTTAAGGGGATCATCCCTCTAGGACTACCTGCAATTCATCCCAACCTCATAATATTGAATATTAACTTTTTCAATCATTATTTTGTAACCATTGTTGTTCAAACCGTTTGTTTAATATCATATATGGGATTGTTTTCTCACTTATACTCACAGTGGTGAGTCACGTTTATTAGCCATCTTAGTTGCACCAATTGCACCACTCCCTAGTGGTGAGTCACGTGTACCAGCAATTTTGCTACTATAGTTGCACAATCTGTTTTATACACTTTTGTTTGTTTCACCTACACCCCTAGTGGTGATTCACACCTGCTAGCGCAGCCTCATTCCCTTGTATTTCAGCACTAAACACCTGACACAGGTGCCTCTTTACCCAGCTTGCTACAGGAGGTACCCGAAGGAGGGAGGAACCACCAGTGCTGGTGGGGAAAACCTGAAGAGAAAGTAAGGGTCGAATTTCGAAAGACTTTTCTTTTGAAAATCTTATCTAAGAATTTTCGTTCGTATTTCACACCATTAGTGGGCTGCAGCAACAGCTGATTTTCGTGCGTCCATCGAATTTGAGTAATTCGAGTTGGATATTTTATGAAAAACAAACGACTTTCTAATCAATTATGGGAGAATCGTGGGAAAAATGTATTCGAAAAAGAAATGCGCATGTGCAAGAAAAGAGAATTCCCGGAAAGAAAAGAAAAGAAGATTCCCAGCCACAAAAATTATTTTCTGTAGCAATACGAGGTGAAATTGAAGGCTTGGTTGGCCACATTTCAAAATCAATGGTGGCACCATCGGATCACAAAACACACAATTTCTGATTTTCAAAAGAAAGTTTTTTCCAAATTTGACCATGTATGGCCAGCCTAAGCAACTTTTTGTGTAATATTGTACAGAGCAGGCCCATAACCTTTTTTTTTTTTTTTTTTTTTCCATTTATTTTTAAATTTTTGCCATTAGTATGCCTTTAAATTTAAAGCAGTATTAAACCCAAAAGCAACATTTTTTATATTACAGCTTACCAATTCTTAGATAGGATGGCTGCATTAGCTTCCTTTTTTAGACTTTCTTTCTTCTATTTTTATATAGTAATCCTGGCAGCCAGCAAGTCTATATTATTTAAAAGCACAAGCTCTCTGGCAAGAATGCATCAGTTGCAGAGATAAAAAAAAAAAAAACACCTAACACCAAGGCTAGGTTCCCACGACCTGAAAGTTGCGCAATTTTGCCACGGTTTTGATGCGACTTGAAGCAATGCCTGTGTATTCTTGAGGTCTATGGACCTCAAGTCGCATCAAAGTGGGGCTGACTACTTTGAAGTTGCTGAGACTTGAAGTAGCACAGATATGAACGGTACTTATGGGAAATCATGGGGTACGACTTGTCATGCGACTTTACAGTCCCAAGTCGCACTAGTGGAAACCGAGACTTACAGGGATGATTAAAATGACCAGCTTTTATTTATACATAAAAAAAAATAAAAAAACGTAATTTGGCTTCAATGTGTTAAGTGTATTTAAATCTACTAACAGATTTAACACTACAGCCCCCCCCCCCCCCCCCCAGACTGACAATGTTGCTGTGCCTCCTTTTCTCATTCCTCCAGAGTTGGGTCTCACAAATCCTGGAGGTGTGATACTAGCCAGATCACCAGGTAAAAACATAGGGGAAAAAAAAAACAAAGAAAACGAATGCAGCCACCACATCGAATGATTGTTAAGCTGCAATATAATACATTTTTGGTTTGGTCTTAACAGCGCTATAGCCGAAAGACAGCTACAGGGTGGTTAGCTACTTCTGGGAGGGCATCCATGTATGCCCTCCCTGAACTCCGCCCCCTTGAGGCACGCACCGGGGGCGCACTGTGTCCTCTGGACACAGATCGGGGTTAAGGGCCAATCGTAGTGTCCCTTTACTATGTGCTCAGCTGTGTCCAATCACAGCTGATCACATGTAAAGAGACTTGCCAGTTATTGGCAGTCCTTTTCTCACGTATCTGTATGTGCGTGAGGAAAGGAGAGCTGATAACCGGCAAGGCTCTCAGTACATTGTTTACACTGATCATCAGTGCCCTTATTATCAGCGCTGCCTAACAGTGTCGCCTCATTAGCGCCACCTAACAATGTCGCTTCATGAGCGCCGCCTAACAGTGCGGCTTCATCAGTGCACATCAGCCCCGCCTCACCAGTGAAGAAAAATTACTTATTTGCTAAATTTTAAAACTGAAAATAAGAAAAACCTTTTTTATTTTTCCTCAAAATTGTCGGTCTTTTTTTGTTTGTTTAGCAAAAAATAAAAAAAAACAGTAGTGATTAAATACCACCAAAAGAAATCTCTATCGGTTTAAAAAAAATAACAAAAATTTCATATGGGTACAGTGTTGCATGACCGCAAAATCTTTGTCATTGTAAATGCAACAGATCTGAAAGCTGAAATTTGGCCTGGGCAGGAAGGGGGTGAAAGTGCCTTGTGTTGAGAGGTGTTCCGACCCCCCCACGAAAAATTAAAAGTCAGCAGCTACAAATACTGTAGCTGCTGACTTTTAATATTAGGACACTTACCTGTCCAGGGTTCCCGCGATGTCGGCACCCCAGACGATTTTTGGATCGTCTCTTGGGAGCCAGTTCCCTACTGCGCATGCGCAAAGCACTTTCTAATTGGCCTGGCGGCAGAGGAAGGAGGCTGAACTTCTGTGGGACGGCGCCGCGGCGCTGTCTCAGGAAGTGGGATCGGTCAAAAACAGGTACCGCCCCCCTGAAAGGTGCCAAATTTGGCACCAGAGGGGGTGGGGGTAGGAGACAGATAAGCGGAAGTTCCACTTTTAAGTGGAACCTGCTTTAAATTGGAGTACTAGCCTAATGTAAAAGCAGCATATTTTATTGTCAGCCCCTATGTTTTCCCCCCATGACAGATGCCATTGTGCCTATGAGCTACAAAAAAAATTAAATATATAGGAGGGAGCTCTTATGCTAAATAAGCATACAATATACTGACAAAGAGCTTCCTCTAGCCACAACGAGAATTGGATTGTCTGCAGCAAAGCAAGAAGTAAAATAGAAGGAAGGAGTCTGCAGGTCTCAATAAGTGGAACATACACAGGTATAAAGGTGCCAGGTCGTCCAAGCTAAAATTTACATCAAGGGTTGCAGAAGGCATTGGATCCATAACTAAAGAGTCTTAGGGCTTTTTGACTCCAGAATCACTGTACAGCTACTCTATGGCTGTCACAGCAGAGACAGACTTCCCAGGATATATCATTAATATACTTGCTAGATCTGAGGTACTGGAGACATCAGGACTGAGAGTGCGGGGTGCCTCTGCATGTGTTATGCTGAGAAAACCTCCAATGAGTGCTGATGGATTCCAGAAATAGCAGAGCTTAAAAAAAACAAAGACAGACCGGTTTGGCTAGATAAAGGCGAACATATACAGTATAATTAGTCGGCACCTACAGTTAAAGGATATTTTAAGCATGCTATGTGGATGATGACAAAAGTAACTTCAACCAATGAAATGTGACCATCCGGAATGAGACTTTCTATACTATTTACCTGAGGAAAGTTTTGGTGCAATGAAAGCTGAAGTCCAGCAAAACAGCTAAATAAAAGTAGAAATACATATACAGTATGTGAACTATTTTCACTGCTAAATTATATTTAACCACTTAAGCCCCGGACCAATTTGCAGCCAAAGGACCAGGCCCCTTTTTGCGATTCGGCACTGCATCGCTTTAACTGACAATTGCGCGGTCGTGCGACATGGCTCCCAAACAAAATTGGCGTCCTTTTTTCCCCACAAATAGAGCTTTCTTTTGGTGGTATTTGATCACCTCTGCGGTTTTTATTTTTTGCGCTTTAAACAAAAAAAATAAAATTATTATTATTATATATATATATATATATATATATATATATATATATATATATATATATATATATATATATATATATATATATATATATATATATATATAAAATATAATAAATATCCCCCAAAAATATATCAAAAACAATTTTTTTTCCTCAGTTTAGGCCGATACGTATTCTTCTACATATTTTTGGTAAAAAAAAAAAAAAAAAAAAAAAAATCGCAATTAGCTTATTTTTTTTTTTTTAGATTATTCATTGGTTTGCGCAAAAGTTATAGTGTTTGCAAAATAGGGGATAGTTTTATAGCATTTTTATTAATATTTTTTTTTTTTTTTTTTTAATAGTAATGGCGGCGATCAGCGATTTTTATTGTGACTGCGACATTATGGCAGACACATCGGACATTTTTGACACATTTTTAGGACCATTGTCATTTATACAGCAATCGGTGCTATTTAAATGCTGATGTAGGGGGGGCGTGGCCAGCCGGCAAGAGAGATGGACGCTTAGTGCTGAGCTCTGCTGTGAGGGAGACGAACCGGAACGATTAGGGACCGCTGGAGCCGGTATTTTTGTACAAAAACTTCCCCACATTAGTCCGGTAGTGACCCACAACAATGTCCCGTAAGAGAACTGGGGACCACAAGCCCCAAAAGCTCACCACACTCCTGTACCCTCCTGAAGCGCTGGTCAGTCAGAATCAAAATGGAGCTGAAGGCATAGCAGCGCCTCAGACTAAACATACAGAAATCCCCAATAACATTTCTGGTGACTCACCAAACAGGGAGTTGTCTAGCTCCCATGACAATGACACAGAGGGGGATCCCTTAATGAACAGCCCAGCTAAGGCAAAAATGAGAATGGATGCTCTAGCACAGCGGCCACCTCACTCAGAAATTGAGCCCCAGGCTTTTATTCCACTACAATCTAACCAGGCCTTACATTCCTCAATGGCATCCTTCCCAACCTGCGGTCAGCCTGTTATTGACACTACACTGAAAGAGATGTTAATATCACTGCATTCCTCTCTTGTGACTGATTTATCCACTCTATTTACTAAACTCACTACAGATGTCAGTCTAATAGATAACAGAGTATCCACTATTGAGAAAGGTATGATGGAATGCTCCTCCACAGTCAATGACATCATTGATTCTATTGATGAGGTAAAAGATGAACAAGAGTGGATAAGGGGCAAATTAGCAAATTTGGAAGACCGCTCTAGACGAAACAATGTCAAGTTAAGGGGGGTCCCCGAAAATATAACAACTCCAGAATTACCCAAATACGCCAAAGAACTTATACGCACTATTCTACCTGAAGTTACGCCACGTGACATTATAATTGACAGAATACACAGAATTGCAAAACCTTCACACCTGGCTGCATCAGTGCCTAGAGATATACTTATGAGGATCCATTTTTTCCATATTAAAGAAAAAATGATGTCAGAAGCCAGACTGAAAGGCCCTCTACCACGTCCGTTTGAGGGTGTTCAAATATTTCCTGATTTATCAAGATATACGCTTCAACTACGTAGAGATTTAAACCCCATAACTAAAGGAATGCAAAACCATAAGATTCTATACAAATGGCGCTACCCGGCCACACTATTTGTCTCCAAAAACGGATCCACTCATATAATAAATGACCTACACAAGGGTTTGAAACTTTTGAAAGAATGGGGAATAATCCCGGAATACCACAAAGATGAAACTTCGCTTCTTCCAAAACGTCCTTCAACATATCACTACAATCAAAGATCCCGGAATCATCAACCTATGGAAGTATCTGGCTCCTGAGCGGTCCGCTAACTACGTTTATAGCGTCCCCTCCAGGAATTTTGTTTGATCTCACTTGCCTTTGGTATTAACTGTTCCACACTGCAGCAGTAAAAGCTGACTCTTTGCTTTTTTTTTTGTGCTTGACACAAATCTGCCGCATCCTGTTTTCATATCTTTTGCTATATTTTTAAATAGCTGTTATATATAATTGTAATTTCATTCCAGGTTTTATAGAAATACATCTAGTTACGGAACCCAGGTATCCTGATAAGCCGAAAGGAACTGAATTTACTGTATACACCAAGAAATATCTGCAAACTGTAAGTGTTATAGTCTCCCACAATCCATCACTTAGCCACAACAGGAAATATGCCATTCACGATAGTATCCTTGAACGCCAAGGGTCTCAACCACCCAGCAAAGAGACAATCTTTGTGGCATACTGCTGAAAAGCTTGATAGTGATATCTTATGTGTCCAAGAGACACACTTGACCCCACTTTCAGCCACTTTATGTCGCAGTAACAAATTTCCCCATATTTTCTATTCTAATTTCTCTTCCAAGAAGAGAGGAGTGCTTGTAGCGATCAAGAAAGACACTGACTTCCACCTCATAAAAGAAATAGGTGACCCCAATGGTCGTTTTCTTATTTTAATCTGTATGATTAATGGAACTAAATATACCTTACTCAACTTGTATGCTCCCAATTCTAGACAGGCAAATTTTGTCAAAAAGACTTTGACCAAAATTAAAGAGTTACAACAAGGATATCTCCTTGTATGCGGAGACTTTAATATGGTTGCAGATATTTATATGGACACTACTTCAGCGGATAAGAGAAGACCCTCTCCCCTGGGGCAAATCCTGACATCGTCTGATCTTTACGATGTCTGGAGATGCCACCATGGATCAGAGAGGGATTATACTTATTTCTCCCCGCAACACAAGTCGTATTCCAGAATTGACATGTTTGTTGTTGATAAAGTGTTATTACAAAAGGTGACTACCTCTGTTATCCACACCATGACATGGTCAGACCACAACCCAATTTCGATAATTATTGATGATACGTCTCCTCAAAGGAACTCTTTTCTCTGGAGAGCCAATAATTTCATATTACAACATGCTACATACTCCAAAGAAATTGCTACTCATTTAAAAGAATATTTTGAATTAAACGCTGATTCAGTGGGGGATCCTGCCGTGGTGTGGAACGCGCATAAAGCGGTAATGAGAGGTGTTCTTATAAAACTGGGCTCCATTCACAAAAAAAAAAGAACACAACAAATAGACTCCCTTACTTCCCAAATTGCTCATTTGGAGGCAGACCATAAGTCATCTGCATGTCCCACTACACTAGCACAATTAATGTCGCTTAGACAGGAACTCAGGCTGCTTCTTCTCCATACATACGAACATATGCAACGCAAATTCAAAGCCATCTCTTATTCCACATCCAATAAGGCAGGAAAAAGATTAGCACAACGTATCAAAGGGGCTAGAGTTAAATCTAAAATTCCCTTCTTATTCCACCCACACTCGAAAGTGAAGCTATCTAATCCACAAGACATTGCGAATGCTTTTAGCGATTACTATAGTGACCTATATAATCTCAAGAATGACCCTACAACCCACCAACCATCCCCAGAGGAAATTGATGACTTTCTCCATAAGATAAATTTACCGACTCTGACAGAAACACAATTGTCTTATTTAAATGCTCCTTTTTCAGCACCAGAACTTCTAGCTACCATCTCATCACTGCCTTGTAACAAAACACCAGGCCCGGATGGCCTTACAGGGGAATACTTCAAACAATTCTCTACCTATTTGATTCCACACTTGCTGAAATTTCTTAACCAAGCTGCATATTCTTCCAAATTCCCTGTAGAATCGCTAAACGCATTAATTATCACTCTCCCAAAACCTGAAAAAGATCCGACTGCCCCACAAAACTTCCGGCCAATCTCCTTACTTAACCTTGATTTAAAAATATACGCCAAAACTATTGCTAGACGCTTAATGAAGATTATGCCAGACCTGATTCACAATGACCAAACAGGATTTATTAAAGGGAGGCAAGCATCCGACGCGACGCGTCGCATGATTGACTTAATCCATTGCGTAAATTCCAGTGGAACACCTTCTCTGCTTCTTTCTTTAGATGCAGAGAAGGCATTTGATCGGGTGCACTGGACCTATCTACAGAAAGTTCTCATGAAATTTGGGTTTAAAGACAATATTTATAATGCTATCATGGCACTATACACTTGCCCAGCTGCTCAAGTTTTTTCGGCTAATATGATATCTCATCCATTCCAAATTTCGAACGGTACCCGTCAGGGTTGCCCATTGTCGCCCTTAATTTTTGATCTAACTATAGAACCTTTAGCTGAGCACATACGCACGAACTCGAACATCTCAGGCATAACTGTTGGCAACACTACTCATAAGATTAGTCTTTTTGCTGATGATGTGATTTTAATATTATCAAATCCTACCTCCTCCTTAGCAGCAGCCCGAGACGTTTTAGATTGGTTTGGACGAATATCATTTTACAAACTAAATGTCACCAAATCACAAATACTAGATCTCAAATTAAATTCCACCACTAAATTACTATTACAAGCCCAATACCCCTTCACATGGTCTGAACACAGCATTTCTTACCTAGGTATTCAACTCACTAGAACCACTAAACTCCTCTTTTCATCAAACTTCAAGCCTCTCTTAGATAAATTACGTACTGAATCTCAGAAATTAGCTAAAATGGAACTGTCATGGTCTGGCAGATTAGCGGCGTTCAAGATGATGCATTTAACTCAAATTTTATACCTGTTTAGGACCATTCCTATTCCTATTCCTAAATATTACTTTAAGTCACTTCAAACGATACTCAACCGATGTATTTGGCACGGTACAAAACCTAGATGCGCTCATTCTATACTTAGGATACACAAATTAGCGGGAGGATCAGGTTCAATAGATTTTACAGATTATCACACTGCAGCGATCATAGCTCAAGCAACTGAGTGGTTTCAGCAAGATCCGAATAAATACTGGTGCAATATAGAACTTTCCTTACTATTTCATCCTAGTTTAAAAAATTGGTTGTTGAGCACTCCATTAGACGCTAAAATACCAAAAGCGATTCCCCCTACCATGATAGCCACGGTCAGAGCATGGAAAATTCTAACCCAAACTATCCATCAAGAACCCACTACTACACAGATACCGATACCTATAGAAGTCTTAAACCACATCTCACCTGAATTATCTACATCCCATTGGTCTAACCGAAAAATCTCATTCATAAATCAACTATTTCATGACTCAAACCCAAAATCCTTTTCAACCCTCCAAAATGAATTTCACTTGCCTGAATCAGACTTTATTGCATATTCCAAACTTCTGAAATGCCTTAACAAAATCAAACCTCTCTTATATACAGTTTCTTCAGTAATATGGAAATACCTGCACTTTGAATTTCCTAAACAGAAGGGTATTTCACTTGTATACAACACCCTGAACCAAAAGCGTGTATTTACTAAATCCACACCACATACACACTGGGAAAATGATCTAGCAACGACTTATACAGAATCACAATGGGAACAAGCTTCACGAAGTGTATACAAATCCACGAAAAGCTCTGCGTTGTGGGAACTCACACAAAAATTGTCCCTTAGATGGTATTTGACGCCTTCTCGCTTGGCAACATTCTATCCCACATTATCTAATAAGTGCTGGAGATGTAATTCCAACATAGGAAGCATATTCCACATATTTTGGGAATGTACCCTCATACAGGAATACTGGAAAACCGTTTTTCTTCTCTTAAAAGATATATCCCAGATAGATATACCAATGTCTCCGGGTCTAGCTATCCTGAATTTATCCATTGAAGACATACCCTTTTCATTTCGTCATGTGACGACACATATCCTATTGGCAGCTAGGTTAACTATAACCAGATTATGGAAGTCAGATACAACTCCCTCTATCACTCACCTCTTAGATACCGTAAACCTACATTATAGTTATGAATTAATGATGGCATCCAGTGAGGGTAAATTACCCAAGGAAAAAACCAAGTGGGCATCATGGGAACAATGGTCGACTATTACTAACTTTTTGTAACACTCATATCTAACAGATTGATATACACTTTTGCCTCTGGGTTCTAGAGTATGGACACAGGTTCCTGGATAAGTTCTATTATTGTGGCAACGTTCTCCTCTTAGACACAGTGTAGTCCCCATGGGGGTGTCTAGAGGACATATACTTCTATTTGATCTTATGTTACTATATTGATCTTATATTTCTATATTGAATGTATTGCGTTTTGTAGCATTTTAATAACAGTAATTCTTGTTCTGTAACACTTCATTGATAATTGAGTTGACATTATTTAAGTGCTATTCTGAGTTAATTTATTTTAACGGCATACAATGTGTAATTTGCATCTTTACTGTATGTTATGAAATTCAATAAAAACTGATTGAAAAGTAAATGCTGATGTAAATGACACTGGCAGTGAAGGAGTTAACCACTAGGGGGCGGGGGAGGGGTTAAGTGATCCCTGTGTGTGTTTTCTAACTGTCTGGAGGCGTGGCTTGGCGTGTGATGTCACTGTCTGTTCCCTGTCATAGGGAAAGACGATCAATCAGTGACAGTGTCACTAGAAAGCATGGGGAGGTTTGTTTACACATACCTCTCCCCGTTCTTCAGCTCTGTGACCCGATTGCGGGACACCAGTGGCGATCGGGTCCGCTGGTCCCGCGGCCACGGAGCTCAGGACCGGGTCGCGCGGCTCTTAAAGGACAACGTACCTGTACGTTGATGTGCCCAGCTGTGCCATTCTGCCGATCCTTAAGTGGTTAAAGTGAATAAAGGCTTATTTTTTTCTTCTTAAAATAACATATTATACTTTCCTGCTCTGTGCAAGGGTTTTGCACAGAGCAGCCCCAATCCTCCTCTTCTCGGGTCCCCTGCCGGCGCTCTGGGCTCCTCCCCCCTGCCGAGTGCCCCCATAGCAAGCTGATTACTATGGGGGTACTCGTGTGTGCTCGCTCCCGAGCTTCACTGGGTGTGTCCATAAGACACACAGAACAAGGCTCAGCCCTGCCCTTCCTCTCTCCTTACTGGCTGTGATTGACAGCAGTGGGAGCCAAAGGCCAATGAGGAGGCAGAAAGCTGAGACAACAGCCGCTCTCCTGTACATTGCGGAATTGGGATAGGGCTCAGGTAAGTATTGGAGGGGGGGGCTGGAGGGAGAGCTGCATATTGAAGGTTTTTTTTTTTAATGCATGCAGCCTTTACAATCACCAATTCTGTTCATCCAGTAGTATGATCCTGGATGTCAGCCAGACAGCACAGCTAGAACCCCTGCAGACTACACTACAATTAGGCAGTTCAATCTGACCAAAGGGCCAGCCATTAAGGTCATTAACACACAATTTCAAGGCAGATTTGGGTAAATATGCTATCCATATGTGGCTATGTGTTTGACACACAAATATTTTTTAATGAAGATATAACTTCATGAAGAAAAAAGCACATGTGGAGCACAGAGGCCACACACAGATTTTGTAAGTTTGTCCACTTATAAAAGAAATGAAGGGTCTATAATTTTTATCATAGGTGTATTTTAAATGATAGAGACAGAATATCAACCAAAAATCCCCACCCCCCAAAAAAAACACATAAAACAAATGCTATAAATTAAGTTGCAGTTCAGTGAGTAAAAAAAAGTATTTGATCCCCAAGCAAAACATGACTTCGTACTTGGTGGAGAAACCCTTGTTGGCAAGTACAGAGGTAAAACGTTACTTGTAGTCGGTGACCAGGTTTGCACACATCTCAGAAGGGATTTTGGTCTACTCTTCTTTACAGATCTTCTCCAAATCCTTAAGGTTTCTTAGCAACTCGAAGTTTCAGATCCCGCCATAAATTTTCTATACGATTAATGTCTGGAGACTGACTAGGCCACTTCATGACCTTAATGTGCTTCTTCTTGAGCCACTCCTTGGTTGCCTTGGCCTTATGTTTTGGGTCATTGTCATGCTGGAAGACCCATCCACGACCCATCTTCAGTGTTCTGCCTGAGGGAAAAAGGTTCTCATCCAAGTTTTACAATACATGGCTCCGTCCATTGGCCCCTCAATGCGGCAAAGTCGGCCTGTACCTTTAAGCAGAGAAACAGCCCCAAAGCATCATGTTTCCACCTCCATGATTGACTGTAGGAATGGTGTTCTTAGGGTGAAATTCTGCATTTTTCTTCCTCCCTCCTGAGATGTGTGCAAACCTGGTCACTAACTACAAGAAACATCTGACCTCTGTACTTGCCAACAAGGGTTTCTCTGCCAAGTACTAAGTCATGTTTTGCTTGGGGATCAAATACTTATTTTACTCACTGAACTGCAACTCAGTTTATAACATTTGTATTATGTGTTTTTTCTGGATTTTTGGTTGATTCTGTCTCTATTATTTCAAATACACCTATGATAAAAATGATAGACCCTTCATTTATTTGTAAGCGGGCAAACATATGAAATCTGCATGCAATCAAACAATTATTTTCACCACTGTATAGTAAACAGCTGCAATGTTATTAAAGTGATTTTAAAGTGGCACTACAGTCCACTTGATGGCTGGTGCACTCTTGCATAACGTGCAAGTATGTATAGTAGGGTGACCAGACATCCCCGGGTTTCCGGGGATAGTCCCCCGGATTGAGGAGACTGTCCCTGGACCAAGCCTGTCCCCGGTTTTATCCCCGGATTGGAATTTGAACAGGCAAGTTAGGGTTGCCACCTGTCCAGGATTCACCCGGACAGTTCGGGTTTGGATAATTGTGTCCAGGGTTTCTGTCTGCCTGAAACCCTGGACACATTATTTAGACTGGGCTGTGGCTCCCCAAGTAACAGATAGTCAGACAAAAATCGGTTGCCATTCAGGAGCTGCGGCCTGCTGTCTGGGGGCAGGTTTGGCATCATTGGGGGGGGGGGCATGTCAGCAAGAGCAGTTTGGCCACACCCACTGTTTGCCGCAGCGCACTGCATTACCACTCTCTTTGGGGCACCCAAAGGGGTTTTAGGTCTTTTATAATCCTATAGTGTAAACTACAAAAACAAATGTGCCCTGTGGCGCTAAAGTGTTCGGGTTTGGCTTGAAGAAAAGGTGGCAACCCTAGCTCAAGTCCCGGCCAGCCGCCTGCCTGTTTATCTACTTGTCTTACCTGGTGGAGTGATCTTTCTTCCTCTGCTCCCCACCCAGTAGTACCTGGGGCCGGAGAGTAAGACTTGACAGGCTGTGAGGTGGGCAGCGGTGGCGGAGATGGGCAAAGAGTCGCTGATTGCTGCCATTACTAGTAAAAAAAAATATGTCCCCGGATTTCATTTTAAAAATCTGGTCACCTTAATGTACAGAAAACTTGCACATTTTTGTGCACTTAAGTTACATAATGCCCACCTCCAGGGATGCAAGGTCACTGCTCTGCCCTCGCCATTTCCTCCGCTACTGTTTCTGGGTCCAGCAAAGCTTCTTCTAAACTCAGAAATTAAATCAACCCCACTACCCAGCTCTATTCCTGGCATCTTGCAGAAGCAGGGTAAAAACTAGTCTGTACATGCACTATGCACTGTACATAGGAACTTATATAAAACTCCTGGGAGCCAAGGGTAAACGTTTATCTACAAAATAGGCTTTGAATGTCTACTCTCCAAAAAAAAAAAAAAATTAGCTCCTAGCAATTCTTTTTTTTATTGCAGGACCTCAGTTCTGCTTTAAAAATACTTGTACTTAGAGAAGTATGAAGGCTGCCAGTGCTGACCTCCTAAAACTGCTGGATGCCTGGCTATGTCTGGATACAATACTTTGTGAGCCAATGACCTGGAAGCATGTAGCAAGTAGACACAACTTCTCATCTGTATGCATGTTCTGGATAAGACCCCTGTCACACTGAAGGTGCTTTTCAGGCATTTTAGCGCTAAAAATAGCACCTGTAAAGCACCTCTCAAGCCTCCCCAGTGTGAAAGCCTGAGTGCTTTCACACTGGGGCGGTGCGCTTGCAGGATGGAAAAAAAAGTCCTGCAAGCAGCATCTTTGGGGAGGTGCGTAAGCGGTGTATACACCGCTCCTGCCATTGAAATCAATGGGCAGCGCTGCCGAAGCATGCAAAGCGCCGATTTACCGCTAACGCTCGGGCGGTCCGAGTGTGAAAGTAGCATTAATGACTCAAATAAGCAGCATGACAATACAGCTGGCATGTTCAGAAGGCAATACAAATAACTTTCCACATAATTTGGTTTGTTCTGTTCAGTTTGAGTCTTTAGAAAAGGGCTGTCCATAGGATAGGATTTAAGGGAGTGAGAATTAAAGGTAAATAATAAGCTGAGAGCGGGTAGCGACATGCAATGTCTCTTCTGCAGTAACAAACACTTACCTGCTTGCTTGCAGTCTTCTATTAAAAACACACTGAGCTACCCCTGTGCAACTCAGCATGCATACTCTGAACATCTGGCTGTGCAGGAATAACAGACTCCCATACGTATGCGCATGGTGATGTCATTCCACCACTGGCCAATCAAGAGGTCAAAAACCGTGCACTCGGAAATAGCCAAGGAAGGAGAATATGACAGTAGCTGGCAAGGGATTTAACTGCCACATCGCTGTACTGATAAGGGGGAGATCTGTTTTACCTTCAGGCATCAATGGGTTAGGGATGGTTCACACCACAGAAAACAAACTCCAGATCCGTTTTGGAGGTGTTTTTGCATGTGCATTTTGAATGCGTTTTTGGAGCATTCTGGTGAGTTTTTGATGCGTTTCCGGATGCATTCCAGATGCTTTTTTTTTTTTTTTTATCTCTTTTCCTGTTTTTTCACTGTACTGGGGTCTGGTGTGTTTTCAATGTCTTTTTGATGCTTTCCAGTGCATTCCGGTGTATTTTTGATGCGTTTTAATGCGTTTCAGTACAGCCAAGTGCAGGGAAAATGCAGCATAGTCTACTTTTTTTCTGGAATTGCCCTGAAACATCACTGGTGTGAACTGTGCCACTGGAAACCGTATTACCCATTTTGAATGTGTTTTTGATGCATAAAAAAAAAAACGCACTGGACTGCATGTGATGTGAACTGGCCCTTAAAGAAGAACGTTATTCAAACTTACACATAACAAATATATTCTTACAATGTAAGCTTTAATATGTCTGTTAAAGCAGAACTCCGGCCAAACATTTTTTTCTATGTCCTAGTTGCTGATTTCCTACCTTCACCAACTTTGCCATCCATGTTCTTCTGAGCTCTGTAGTTCCTCTGTAATAGGCTGCTGAACTTGCTGAAAACACGTTATTGCCTGCCGACATCCTGTTTGTAAGAAGACCGCTGGCTGCTATCCCTCTCCTCAGCTCAGCCAGCAGTCTGACACGTCCCCTTGTAGTCCTCTGAAAGCCGAGCAGGGAGTTCTATTTCCTGTAGTGGGCGGAGGGGGTCTCACAGCTCCCTGGTCTGTGCCACCCATGAAGGAGGTGTCCTCCTCTCTCCTCCCGTACAGGAACCCCCCCCCGCCTGCTATCTTCATGCAGAGCGGGGATTATTATCAGTAATCAGTTGTACGAAACAGCGGGGACCTCCCGCTCTGTCAGGTATAGTATACGAGAAGACCGCTCGCTGATGCCCTGCCTCCCAGCGTTTCTGTGCCATTTGTGCCGTTATTGGCACAGAGCGCTGTCAATCATAACAGCGGGAGGCGGGCATCAACGATCTATGTTCTCGTATACTATACCTGACACAGCGGGACATCCCCACTGTGTCATACAAATGATTACTGATAATAAACCCCACTCTGCACTGGTGGGAGTGACATTTGGCTCTGGTGGCCCCTGACATTCGGCTCTGGTGGCCATGGCATGTTGCACAAGTTTAAATTTATAAGGCTGTAACCTATCATACTGTGTGTTATGTATGGCTCGCTGGCTGCAGAACGAGGGGTGTGATTTATGTTGAAGTGGGAGAGTTCACATTTACATGTACAAGCCTTGTGTACCTCCCACATTCACTCCCATCCCAAGGATTCATGGGAAATGTAGGCTGATTACAGTTGGCGAGAGAGAAGAGGATATGATGCAATCACTATTCTAAGAGATCCTCCCTGCCAGAAAAGATGCTGCATTTTTTGAATCACAAATTTGACTTCCTGAAAATTAAATCAGTCATATCTTTTAAAAGGTAAGAAATTTCACAAATGTAATAACGGTTTAGTGTTTTGTATGGGAGGTGTACTAATGGGGGATTTTTTGAAAATCCCGTAGTTCTGCTTTAACACAGAGGCGTTGCAGAAAAATGTTGTTTGGTTAGCTGCTCCATGTCCAAATGCTAATGGCTTGGGGGCAGATTCACTTTGCCATTTTGAAGCCAGCAGGTTGGAAGCGCACTCCCTTCAAAAAAAAAAAAAACAACAAAATTTCCCAGCTTTTTTCTTACATGTGAATATCTCCTGGTTGTCATGGTAACCGTACATTGTAAAGGCTGCGCCTGCACTCTGACAATCTGTGAGTCAGAAGCAGTTTGTTTATCGAGGAAAACTGACAGGCTATTGAGTCAGTTGTCTTTTCTTTTTTTTTGTTTGCAACCCACATAAAGCTGCTAAAAATAAAAGCTAGTGGAAAGTCACAGCAGGTAAAACTCGGACAGATTGGTAGAATATTTTACTTTAAAGTGGATGTAAACCCTCACATATACCCAGTGGAGTGAAGTGAACAGCCTCAGATGATACACAGGGATGAAACAAATCCTCCTATATAAAGTTTTACATGTATATCTGCCGTCTTCAGCTTTATATACTATTTAGAAAGTGCACATCATGTTCGCATTTTCTCTTCCTGATTCACCTGTGGGTGTGGATTCTTGCCATACACTAGATAGACAGCCGATTGGAGGAAAGGCACCCCCCCCCCCCACATAGCACAGCTCTGCAAGTCTCTGCCTACGAATAGACCAGCTCTCTATTTATAACACAAAATTCAGCCTGGCTTTATCACAGTTGTCTGAGAACTTGTCATAAGTTATCATGCTGATAATAGAAGACCGGAGCAGGAGAAAGCCATGGGACTTAGGCCTCTATTAAACGATTGGCCCGGAAAGATCCAGCTGTCCATTTTTCAGAGCAGGCCACCCATTGACTTGTATGGGCAGGCAGGTGTCAGTGGAGATGTGTCCACTGACACCCGCCTGCCATCCGATCCGACAAGATCCACTGAAAACAGATTGATGGCAATACGTTCGCCATCTGTCCAGCGGATCAGATCAGATCATATGAAAACGGACATGCTGTCAGTTTTCATCTAATCCTCCCATAGAGAACAGTGAGGCTGTGACAGGTCCGTTTCCCACACAATGAGCAGAGATGGACCTGTAAATCGCCTGCTCAGCAGGGATCAACGGAGCAATCCCCTGATGAGCTAGCGGGGTGCGTTGAGCGGATTCGCCCCATGTGAAAGGGGCCTTAGGGCTTTGAAGAGAGATAAAACACTGCAGATACCCTGTTTCCCCGAAAATGAGACCGATCGTGATGGTCGGCGATGGCTGCAATACAAGCCCTACACCCCAAATAAGCCCTAGTTAAAGTCCTTGTAGGTCTTATTTTCAGGGTAGGGCTTATTTTTGGGGAAACAGGGTGGGGCTTATTTGGGGGGTAGGGCTTATATTTCAGCCATCACCAACAATCACGCTAGGTCTTATTTTCGGGGAAACAGGGTATATGTGCCCAGCTCAAATACCATGAATCGGGTTTACATCCACTTTAACCTCAGTAGTTTTACAGAACTTTACTTGAACTGTTAAAGCATAGAAGGCAAAAAAAAAAAAAAAAAAATTATGCAGTACATGCACATTTCCTCTGGTCTTATCCCTTTACAGACCATACAAGTACAGGAAAATACTTGCTGATCTACCACAAATACGCTTTTGTTTATGGCACCCAGTATATCCAGCGTTTGTACAGTTAAGGAGCTGCCAATGTTCCAAAACCTGGAACCGGCATGTGCTCTACTCCGTCGCCAAAAGTGACGATGTCCTCCGACCTGCCTTTATGCTTTTTGCCCATGGAAGGGTGTCTTCAGGACTGTTTGGGAACCGTGGCGGCCCCCCTTACTGTACAATCGCTGGATATACTGGGTGACGACTGTTTGGCACCGAAGAATGTGAGTTTTATTACAAAGTTTTTTATTGCATGGTGGAGTCTCAATAAATGGGGTACATGACGATACTTTTCTCTGTCCCCATCTCTGACAGGTATTGATTGCCTATATTCTGATGTGGAAGTCCTGCGGTCCCGGCGCAGTACAGAGTTGTCAGATGGTTTGCAGAAGAACTGACACATCTGCCAACTCTCAACAGAATCGCAGATTATGGGCACTTAGGCTTAATGTACACGGGATGTTTTTACAACCTCTTCTGAATGATTTAACTTGACAGATAGTAACCCACGTTTAAAACATCAGTTTTGCTGGGTTTACATGCTGCGTTTAGCTGTGTTTGCATTTTAAAAAAAATAGCCAAAAATGAAAGATGCCTGTAAACGAAACACGGCTAAATGCGAGTTACCGCATTTAGCCATGTTTAGAAGCATTTGGCGCTTGAAATGCCTCTAAACTCAGCTTCTGAGCCCAATTTTTTTTTTGCATTCCAAAAAAGCGTCTAAACTCAACTGCCTAGAAACGACTGTAAAACGACCCTGTGTACCTGTACTGATATGATAACAGAGGAGAGACAGAACCTCGTCAAGGCACCCTGGTATCTGTGGTACACAACACTAACTTATAAGTGTCTCCACAGTGGAGGCACATGCATTCTGATGGATCGGCGAGAGCAGGTGGACTGAAGAATCAGAATGCATGTGCCTCCACTGTGGGGACACCTAAAAGTTAGTGTTAGGTACCACAGATACCAGGGTGCCCTGATGAGGCTCTGTGGCTTACGCATGCATTTGCAAATGTGTGCAGACTAAACCCCTGCTTTTAATGCATACTGTTAGACAGGTTTACTTGGTTGCCTGTGGGCTGGTGAGTAAGTTAAGCTTGGTTTTTTCCTTGGATTTATCCTTGGCCTTGTTCATAATAGAGACCCCTCAGGCCTCTTGTTCCTGTTTGTAGAGAAATTAAGTCCTTCATGGAGGGGTTCAAATATGGTGAGAGAGATATCCAAGAGTGACACAAAATGGATATATGTCACCAGTACTCTCCAACCTACAGGTTTGAACGTTGAACTTGATCTGAACTGCTTTATTAGTGATTTCTGATCGAGTCCATTATTTATAGCATTTTTATTGTGCTATTTCCTGATATGATAGTCCTCATCACTTGTGTACTATGAAATTTTTCATTTTATTTGTACCAATAACGTCCCCTGCTCTCTCTAGGGCCGTGTTTACCTGAGGTTAAGTTTGGGGTGTGGGACTAACGAGTCAGTCTAATATCTAGTCTTTTGAGAAGAGTTCACCCTCAACTCATTCTCTTTTTTAATTTGAATGTTTTAGAATTCATACATTTTTTGGGTCTTAGAATTATTGCGAATTGTAAGTTGTATTATTATTGCTTTTGTTTCTACACTCTGTGGTACGGATACATTAGACATAATCTTGTACGTTAACCAGATAGTGTAGATACAGTCATCAAATGCTATTACCGTAAGTAACTAGTTTTTGCACTGTCAAGTTCATTTTGCACTCTAACATGTAGCGCTGCTTAAGCCTCTTTTTCAAGTCAAAATTCCCTTTCCTTCTTAAAAAAAATAAAAAATCCCCTTTTTTTTCCAGGTACTCTAAACATAAATGTGCATTTAACTCTTGTAGTGCATGGGTGGATTTTTGATTCCCCCAGAAATCATTGTTAAGGTAGAACTCCACATTTTTACCCTACATTTGGGAAACAGCTTTCTATACCTTTTTTGTTTAATATTTTTTCAATTACACCTGTGCAAAGGAGAAATAATTGCAAATGTGAAAAATTTAGTCTTGGCACTCTGCCATGGGGTCCTGTCTTTGGCTGACTATCAAGTCCATAGTCACAACATTCTATTATGTCTACAGTTTTTATAAGCAAATCAGTACATTTATTTCTTGGTACAACACAAACCCTGAAAGAAAGCCTGTACAGGCATAAAACAACAACCTGCACAAAGTGAACATCATTGTACACTTAGATTGTACTTAAACCCAAAATCTAAAATGTAACATATGGCAGGTTAATACTTACCAGTGCTTGGTGTGTTAGCTGCGTTTGTTATCTTTTTTCCCCAAGTTTCTTTTGTGTTACTTTCACCTGGTATTCCTGCAAAATAACACTTCCCGTTCCTGGGTGGCTACATCACTCCTCCCCTCATCTATGGTGGGAGCCATGGTTGTCACCCTATCCTGTTCTGATAAGGACTCCAAACATGTTGCATCTCTTCATCACATGGAGGGCAGGGCAATTGGTAGTTTACAGAAGACAGCTAGAAAGAAGATATTCTTCGGTGCAGCTCACAGGAAGTGACATTGTTTTTCTAAAAACATGGCTCAGCCGCAAGTTCTCACTGCGCGCCCCCCAAAACATAAGTGTAAACTAGCATCTCATGCATATGATCATCATCAATATGATGATCACAGCACATACTTTATGGCTCTGGGTCAGTGTCACATGGCTGTTAGGTACTGACTTTATTATAGCTGTACTGTGTAAAGTCTAATACTCAGTACAGCCATAAGTTAACCAACTCAGCACCCAACAGCCATGTGACACTGACCCACAGCTATAAAGTATGTGCTGTGCTCATCAGAATGATGGTGATCATAAGCACAAAGTCGAGGAGTCTGGAAGCTGTACCTTCCTTCCATAGAAGTCTGTCAGTGTCACTGTGTGCAGCTCGTCTGTGGGGTCTTGGTCCAGGAGTGTCGGCTGACCCGTAGGCCTGGTCATCCTGACCAGCCCCAGAGGCCCTCATGGTCTGGGGTGGGGGTCCATCCGTTTACGAGCCTCGGAACTGGCTAGTTCGAGGCGCAGTAACTGAAGGACTCTGAAGTGTCCTGGTGTCCTCTCAGGATTGGAGAGGCACAGCAACTCGACAAGCGAACAGGGGAGGACTCTTCGGAGGAGGGCCACGCACGAAGCTGGCTGCTCGGTAAGAGCCTGGAAGCTGAGATGTATGAACACTAGTTAAATCCGCATTTCCTACGGTATCGCCGGATCGGCTGAAAGATACAGGTACCATAGGAAAAGTTCCTAACCCATCCAGTTGCAACATAGTCTGTGGCAGAGACTTTTACATGTTCATTTAAAGTTTCACAACCAAGTCTGTGGCAGAGACTTTGCCAATTCCAAATCACTTGTTGGCTGCTCGATCTACAAACAAGGGTTTATCCAACAGTGAAGTATCCAGTTGCGAGTAGCTGAATTATCTAGAGAGACATTTATCAGAATGTCAGCAGTTCTAAAGTGCCTGAGCTTTATCACCCATGCCCTCTATTCCCAACTGAGAGACTGTGTTCTGTTTCAACGTATTATGCAAATAAAAATCCTCAAAAGGACTTTGAGTGTCAGTCTCAGCAATTACTGGGTATCAACCCTGGGAACCCCTAGACAAGAACGACGAGCTACAAGGAGGAGGTAATCGGTAAGCCCAGAAATCCATAGCCGCCCCGCAGGTTATTGTCGCTACACATAAGCTGAACTTATCCTCTAAATTGTGGGACAAAACGTCATAGTTATGGTCAAGAATAATATCAATGGTGACCAAAAACTGTACCTTGCAGTGGAATACTTTCATACATTACACAGTTTTACAGAATGTGTTTTACATTTACAATTAAAAATTGTTTTCTAACACAGCTATTTTCATCACTAGATTAAAATTATTTTAACACTCTAGAATTTTACTTACCCAACATGAGCACAGTCTCGATATGGCAGCACTGAAAATATACTACAGAATGATCTTCTCCCACTTATGAGGACTATTCTGTAAACATAAAAATGAATTCAATTGTAATTACAGTTGTGAAAGTCTACTGTGCATCTCTGTCCAGATTCCACTGCACTTATTGTGGGATATTTAAGCTGGCCATACATGGATCAAAATGTGTCCGGTTCAGCGGTGACTGGCAGTATTTTGATCTATATATGGGCAAGGTGGTGGTACAGAAGTTGATCTACCACTCGACTTTCCTCTCCATCAGTGCCAACAGTGATGATCAATGTATTCTGAAAGAGGGGAGGTCTTCCCAGCTGTCAGAATACAAAGGCACAGCGGTAGGATTCAAATTCAAATATGTGGATGGGTGAATGGAGTCATTTTTAATTTTGCTCAACCTGCTGGTTGAACCAAAAAAAAAAATGAAACTTTGATGGACTGCCTTAGTAATGTTTGGAATAAAATTTGATATCCGACAAGGTGCTATTTAAAGACAATGGAAAGTCTTATGCCCCGTACACATGATCGGACTTCCGACAACAAAACTGTGGATTTTTGTTCAAAGGATGAACTTGTCTTGCATACACACGGTCACACAAATGTTGGCCAACAATTACGACCGTAGCGACGTACGCGATATCTCCATTACGAACACTAGTTTTACGAACACTAGTTTTACAAGACCGGCTCGTACTTGATTCTGAGCATGCGTGGACTTTTGTCCAATGGACTTGTGTACACATGATCGGAAAGTCAGACAACAAACATTTGTTGGCTGAAAATTTGAGAACCTGCTAGCCAACATTTGTTGGCGGAAAGCCTGACAACAAATGTTTGATGGAGCATACACACGGTCGGACTTTCCGCCAACAAGCTCACATCAAACATTTGTTGTCGGAAAATCCGATCATGTGTAGGCGGCATAACAGTTAAAGGAATACAGAGATTTTTTTTTTTTTATAACTCAAACAGCGGGTTAAACAAACAAAAAAAAGCTCAGATTTCTGCAATTAACACAAATGATGTGTATGTGTAAATCTCCCCCACTACGCTATTGTATTCTGACCGTGGGGACCCCCCCCCCCCCCTCCATAATACAGTGATCAGCTCTGCTGATGGAATTACATTTTTTTCGGCAGGACCACTCAACAGAAATTGGTCATTAGACCAACTTCTCTTGAACAGAGAGGAATACACCCACATCAAAATTCGGCTGGCAAAATCGCGATCAGTGTATACCCTGCTTTAGGGTTTGGTGGGCTAAATTACTTTCTAGCTTCTAAAACCCTCTTGATTACTGATTTGAACACAAATACATGCTAAGTGTTTGGCAGAATGCTTTTAAAACAAGTCACGAGGGGCGTAGCGTGACGTAACACGCAGGGACGCAAAAACTGGATGTAAAAAAAGCGGGCCGGAAGTAAGCGCCGCGGAACGGAAGTGAGCTAAGAAGGGCCGCAAAAAACGCTGTTTAAAGCTGTTAGCCCTCTGCAAATCCAATATTTGGCCTGATTTTTCATACTTTGTGTAAGCAGTTATTATTTTAACATTTATCTACTTGGGTAATACACTATCTTGAGTACCCTTCTCATTCCATATGACCACCAACATGGAGCAAGGAGGTTTATCATCATAGCAGTGCTAAGGACGTGACCGCCAGGGGGGAACAAGGAACCATCCAGCAGTATAAGCGCAACGTATATACTAAGAAGGTAAGAGCTCTGTTAGCACGATTTCGGATTCCTCACCCATTGTTCACTGAAAAAGCCTGCAAGCATCAAAGTCACTGATTGATGTGATCATATCATCACGTTTGAAAGAATTGAGCACGTTTATGCACTTTACAGAAGTGAACTACAGCAACTGTGTATTTGCACACCACATTGGACATTGAACATGCAGCCATAGTCTGCATGGAACTGTTCTACTGGATACATCACTTATTTATTTGAAAAGTACAGTCTGTTACGTATTTATTAGAGAAGTATTTATAATGTCAAGCACTTTATTTTATACATGAGTTATGCACTTTATCTTGAGCACATGTACTGTATGATAATTGTAGCACTTTATTAATTCACGTATAAGTCACTTGTATATATTCATATTGTCCTAAGTAGCACTTTAAACCTATTTTTATGCGCAGAGTCATGTACACTTGAGTACACTGTTTTAAGCATGCCACTGCCTTCACAGAGTGAAATTAAATGTGTATGTAGAAGTCAGCGATTAAACGAAAGGGCAATATTTTTGCAACTGGAATGAAATTTATGACATCACCAGCTGCAAACTGATGAACACAACAATATTTTAAATCTTAATTTTTAATACTGAGGGAAAACATTTCCCAAATTGTCTTATTTCTGCTGTCAGGCATGGCTTGATTATTGCGATATTTTGGAATTTTTATAAACTAAGGAAGTCCATACAATAAAAAAAGGACAGAAAAGTATCTGCAGGCAACAAAAATAAATACAAATAAAAAGAAGTTGTATAATGTCTTGACAAACAGTGGAAGTGCTTATTTGTAGTGTTACCTGCCATTCTTTGTGTCGTGCTGCCTCATGTTCTTAATAAAATGGACCTTCTTGAAGTTCTTTGGTCTGGGTGAACCGGACAGAGTCCTACATCTGAAAAATAAGGCAATTAAAACCCAAAGTGAGACCTTTCTTGGCATGTCTGCACAAAGACAGGAAGGAAAGATCAGACAAATGACTGCCGTCTTCCCACTTGTCACAGACAGCAGAAGTGCACCGAACAAATTATACAAAAACAACAATTAGGAGGTCTTTCCCCTACAATAGTTTCTCATGGTGGAGTGTTTTCCTCTTATTCAATGCACATTCTTTTAAAATAAATTGCAGTGACATAACTGCAGACCTTTTTAAACTGCAGCTAATTAAATAAGTAGCCAATGTAAAAAATCTCACAAAGGCACTGATTTATAAGCAATGGAGTAAAGAACGCGCCAAGCTCTGCTTTTCCTCCATTTAGTCAACGTTAAATCGGAAAACTCAAACCCAACTGGCTGCTACAAGCCAGAGCTCTAGTTTTACTCGAAGTTCCTGGAGCCACATGTTAGGTTTACATAAAGCAACATAATCTGGATTTTTTTTCTTTGGTTTTCATAGAATCATTATTTGCTAGCTGATATTTCCCAGACCAGCAGGCCTGTTTTACAGAAATGTATGATCTAAACGCTAATTTGCAACTCTTCAGACTTATAGGTTTGATTTTACTTTTACCTAGATGGAATGCCAACAGAATACAGTTAAAAGAAATAGTCAAAGGCTGTAAAAATTATTTATAAAAAATAAAATAAAAAATACAATAATGTACGGGGAGTTCCAAAATACACTTTGACTAACCCAGAGTTCAGGGCAAAGTGACAGGTTCTCCTGTGTAATCCACCTTACCCAATGATATTCCCCTGCTGTTGTGCTGAATCCTTTACTAAAACCCCAAACTTCTTTGTATAGAGAAGCATGTAACCTTCAGCCAGGATGACGTGCTCAGGCCTGAGCGGACAGTGACCAGGCCCAAACACTGTCACCCGACCAGAGAGAAGTTGCCCGGTGTAAGCTCTGACAGAGAGCTTAGAGAGAACTAGAACACAGCACTTTGACATGGTGGTGGTGGGGGGGGGTGGGGGGGGGGTGTAGGAAAGGTATCAGTGGTTAGGGTTTTGTTCTCACTGGAGGACCTGTTACTCTGCCTGAGTGGACAACGTGACAGTTTTTTTTAAGGTTCCCAAGGACATGCAATGACAGCTTTCTGGATCACCCAAAAGCAAGTGATGCTCCTATATCTATAAAGAGCACCTGACCCACCAGCTGTCTTGCAGTACCGCCACTATTAATTCTTTCCTCAGCCCAGACTCTCCACTTGAACATGGAATATTCTGCCTGTTCATGGTTCCGCTGCCCGGTTACATGCTCCTCTATACAAAGAAGTTTGGGGTTTTAGTAAAGGCTTCAAGACAACAGCAGGGGAATATCATTGGGTAAGGTGGATTACACAGGAGAACCTGTCACTTTGCCCTGAACTCTGGGTTAGTCAAAAAAGTGTATTTTGGAACTCCCCATACAATATTGTATTTTTTTTTTTGTTTATAAATAATTTTTACAGCCTTTGACTATTTATTTTAACTGTATTCTGTTGGCATTCCATATAGGTTTGATTAGGCACCATTTGGGGGCAAGCAGTGCTGACAGTGATGGGTCACGTTACAGTTATATGGCCATCAGCTGTCAAATACAGGCTGGCAGCTGTTGTGAGATGGACATCGGGTGATCCTTGCGACAATGGTAGAGTAGACCAGTGAGCAGTTTAATAAGCAATAGTACTGTGAATATTCCAAAGGGGGCACTTCTCATTCATGCTCTGAGCTATTATCAGTTCACTTGACCTGACTGCATTAAAAGTACCAAACATACATGAAGTGAATAAAGTATAATTTCACCAATGCTTTCCCAAAAGGAAGTAATAGATTATTCAGCAAACAAGCCAAAACCCATAAAAAAAGTTACAAAAATCCCGAGGCTTTCACTTCAATCAAATACCAGACAAAATACAAATCACAAGTAACTTAAAGGCCACCCCTAGGGTGACAACTGCCACTGGAGTCACCAAAACATAAGAACATCATGTTCATTCAACCTACCAGCAACCACACGAAGCCAAAGTTATCTTTGAATACCAATACAATAAATTTTTTTAAACTTACCTCCGCAAGGGAGCATTTTCTTCAATGTCTTCAAGTGTTTCTAGTGAAGACCGCTGAGAGATCAGACGTCTCCTGCATGAAAAAAAAAAAAAAAGCTCATTATTAAAAACACAGTTAGGGTAAAACTGAACTGTACAGGTGACATTTGCACAAAAACGCGGGGAGCTCCATTATGCAAGCTTGGCTTGGGATCCCCCATTTCACGCTCTCATTAGTGCTTCATTACAGTGATGGGGGGGGGGGGGGGCACTTACTAACCAATAGTAAGCCATGGGAAGTAGGCCTGAAGTTGTCAGTTACAACATTTTAAGTCTCTAGTTTTAGAGTAGTATTGGAATATAACACCATCTGTCAATTTACTCTGTTTAAATGTAGTCATGGATGAATAAAATTATGAGCATGAAAACAAAAAGCAACAAAGCGGGTACATACAGTGGGGATCGAAAGTTTGGGCACCCCAGGTAAAAATGTGTATTGATGTGCATAACGAAACCAAGGAAAGATGGAAAAATCTCCAAATGGCATCAAATTACAGATTAGACATTCTTATGTCAAAAAAAAGTTAGGATTTTATTTTCATCATTTACACTTTCAAAATGACAGAAAACAAAAAAATGGCGTCTGCAAAAGTTTGGGCACCCTGCACAGTTAATATCTTGTACTGCCCCCTTTGGCAAGTATCACAGCTTGTAAACGCTTTTTGTAGCCAGCCAAGAGTCTTTCAATTCTTGTTTGAGGTATCTTTGCCCATTCTTCCTTACAAAAGTCTTCCAGTTCTTTGAGATTTCTGGGCTGTCTGTCATGCACTGCTCTTTTAAGGTCTATCCATAGATTTTCAATAATGTTGAGGTCAGGAGATTGTGAAGGCCATGGCAAAAGCTTCAGTTTACGCCTCTTGATGTAATCCCCCGTGGATTTTGAGGTGTGTTTAGGATCATTATCCATTTGTAGAAGCCATCCTCTCTTTAACTTCAGCTTTTTCACAGATGGCATCAAGTTACCATCCACAATTTGCATAAATTTTATCGAATCCATTTTTTCTTCTACTCGTGAAATGTTCCCTGTGCTACTGGCTGCAATACAACCCCAAAGCATGATTGATCCACCCCCATGTTTAACAGTTGGACAGAGGTTCTTTTCATAAAATTCTGTGCCCTTTCTTCTCCAAACGTACCTTTGCTCATTCCGACCAAAAAGTTCTATTTTAACCTCATCAGTCCACAGAACTTGTTTCCAAAATGCCTCAGGCTTGTCTATATGTTCATTTGCAAAGTTCAAACGCTGATTTTTGTGGTGAGGACGTAGAAGAGGTTTTCTTCTGATGACTCTTCCACGAAGACCATATTTGTACAAGTATCTCTTTATAGTGGAATAGTGTACCACAACTCCAGTGTCTGCCAGATCTTTCTGGAGGGATCGTGCAGTCAAACGTGGGTTTTGAATTGCTTTTCTCACAATCCTGCGAGCTGTTCTGTCTGATATTTTTCTTGGTCTTCCAGATCCTGCTTTAACTTCCACTGTTCCTGATGACTGCCATTTCTTAATTACATTCCGAACAGAGGATATTGACATCTGAAAACGCTTTGCTATCTTCTTACAGCCTTCTCCAGCTTTGTGAGCGTCAACTATTTTCAGTTTTCTAGACAACTGCTTAGAAGAACCCATGGTGCTGATTGTTGGAGCAAGGTCAGATGAGTCTGGCCATTTAAACCTTTGAGATTGACATCACCTGGTCTTCCCAGACGATGATTGAGAACAATCCATGACACTGGCAGGTCTCAGCTTTGCAAAGGGGGCAGTGCATGCTATAAATTCTGCAGGGTGCCCAAACTTTTGCAGACGCCATTTTTTTGTTTTATGTAATTTTTAAAGTGTAAATGATGGAAATAAAATCTAACTTTTTTTGACATATTATAAGAATGTCTAATCTGTAATTTGATGCCATTTGGGGATTTTGCCATCTTTCCTTGGCTTCCTTATGCACATTAATACACATTTATACCTGGGGTGCCCAAATTTTCAATCCCCACTGTACTGTAGGTTAATTCAAATCAGGATAGTGAAACAGATATGGTATTTGGCTTTGTTTTTAGAATTTTAGAATCTACAAATTACTAAAAAATAAAAATAAAAAAAACACATTCATATTACATACTTGGGCCTCATGCACACTAGATGTTTTTGGATGTTTTTACAGCTGTGGCTTTTGCCTTCAGTTGTTTTTTTTCTACAGTCAAATAACTCTCCAGCATGTTATCCCATGTGTCCATTTACACATCGGCTGTCAATTGTTTTTGGCTGGGGTGTTTTTTGGCTGTAAAAAAAAAAAAAAAAAAAAAAAAAATGCTGATAAACGCATCTTTTTAACATTTTTATCCACTACTAATAGCAGAGAGGTGGTTTCTGTTTAAAAAACGCTAACGAAAAAAAAGGCTATTAAAAAAAAAAACTCACTACAAAGCTACTGCCGTTTTTATAACTTTTTAGAACGTCCAGTGTGCATGAGGCCTTCTAGTTAATCATATTTTAGAAAAGATAATATTACAGCTTGTATATTAAAGTGGTTATAAACCCAAATTCTACACTTCAGCGTCAGTGTGCTCTGAATGCCCGGCTGAAGGTCCGGCAGCAGTGCCGGACCTTGCCGGGAAGAAAACTCCCACGCACATGCGCAGGAGTGACGTAATCGCGGCTCTGGCAAACCCGGAGCCGCAAACCCGGAAGACACGCCGAGGACAAGATGTCAGCTCCCTCAGCGTGGACTGGGCTCCGATACGGGGGGTTCGTTCTGAGGTAAGGATTTCAGAATGAGCTAGTATGCGGTGCATACTAGCTCAATATGACCTTTTTTAACTTTTACTACTGCTTTAACACTAATGTCCAAGAGATGTACTTTCATGTCTTTTTGCTACAATTTCTAGTGCAGGCAAATTTGTACACAGACATGAGAAAATACATCATTTTTTTTTTTTTAGTGGAGCCTGTTTAAATTAAAGTGCTACATTGTCACACTTCAAGTAAGGTCCTGCAGGTTACCAGTTTGGCGGGTAAACCTGATTTTATCATACAAGGGGAAGAGGGGGGACGCTTTAAAAAGCAATGCAGTACAGTGCATCTGGAAAGTATTCACAGCGCTTCACTTTTTCCATGTTTTGTTAGGTTACAGCTTTATTCCAAAATTGATTAAATTCTTTATTTTCCTCAAAATACTACAAACAATACCCCATAATGAAAGAAGTTTGTTTGAAATATTGCAAAACACATTGCAATAATCTCAAACACAAAACACATTATTGCATACTGCTAAACATTTTTGGACACCTGACTATAACACCTATATGAGATTGTTCAACATGCCATTCCTAAACCATGGGCATTAAATATGAAGTCAACCTCCCCACTCTTTCACCTTCTTCACTGGTTGCAGCTATAACGGCCTTCACCCTTCCACCTTTTGGATAGTGTCTGTAAGAATTCATGACCATTTCAGCCAAAAGGTTGAGGTCAGAATAAGGCGACCAACTCAACCTCACCAAGCCGCTTTTTTTTGGAGCTTGCTTTGTAAAAAAGGGCACAGTCATACAACATAGTGCCCCCTCCAAACTGTTTTTGCAAGCCAGGAAGCGCACAATTGTCTATATGTCTTTAAGCTGTAGCATTAACACCACCCTTCCCCGGACACACCAAAAACTCAATCATTTGAAGGGGGTCTACATATTTTAACAACAAGGGTAGGCCATATTGTGTATGTTCAAGTGTGAATGAGCTCTTGGAAAAGAGCACAAGATTATACTTCCACCATAGAAAACACTTCTTTCTTATAAAAGCCTCATTATCACTGGTTTGCTGTATCACAATGCCAAACTATCACAAGTGATGCTCAAATTGGTTGCATTGCAAGCAGAAAGCCTGCCTAAAGCTGCCTGCAAAATGTTAGATGCTGGCAGGACATGCGTACGTGCAGGTTAAAATTTGGAAAACTTCCACGTCCGTGATATGAAGGAGGGATGAAAGAGCGTTGTGCCTACCGGCCCAGCTCAGTGGGGAAACAACAGTGATCTGCTTTATCTTCCCCAATACAGGTCTTTTTTTAAAGTGGAATTCCAGGCTCTAACAAGCCTAAAACTGATCTCACCCTCTTCTAGCTCCTATTCTAACTACCCTGTAGAAGGAAAATGCTTATACTTAACTACTGTCAGGGCACTCCAGTCCTGTCACATGATCTCACAGCTGGCTTCAGAGAAGAGGAGAGAGTTGGCAATGGATGAAATGCCTGGGCAGGGACATCACCCATAGGCTTACTATTGGGCAACCGTTGTTGACTGTCCCTTCTCTTCCCTAAAGCTGCTCTTGGAAGACAATTATGTGACTGGACCAGAGCTTCCTGAGACTAGGTAAGTAAAGGTTTTGCTAGAAAATTACTTAGAACCCCCAAACATCATATATCATTTTTTTTCAGACACCCTAGAGAATAAAATGGCAGTCATTGCAATACATTATGCCACACTGTATTTGCGCAGCGGTCTCACAAACGCAATTTTTTTGGAAAAAAAAAAACTTTTTTTTAATGCAAAACAAGAACACAGTAAAGTGATCCCATTTTTTTTCTATATTGTGAAAGATATGTCAAGTAAATTGATACCAAACATGTCATGCTTCAAAATTGCGCCCGGTAGTGGAATGGCGACAAACTTTGGCACTTAAAAATCTCCATAGGCGACGTTACCAGTTTTGAGTTACAGAGGTCTTGTGCTAAAATTATTGCACTTGCTCTAACGATCGCAGTGATACCTCACATGTGTGGTTTCATATGTGGACGCGACTTACGTACACGTTCGCTTCTGCATGTGAGCTTGGAGGAACGAGGCAAATTTTTATTTTACTTATTTTTTATTTTTACACTGTCCTTTTAAAAATTTGGATCACTTTTATTCCTATTACAAGTAATGTAAACATCCCTTGTAATAGAAAAAAGCATGGCAGGGCCTCTTTAATGTGAGATATGGGGTCAAAAAGAGCTCAGGATCTCACATTTACACTTAAAAGCAATAAAATAAATAAAAAGTCAGTTTAAGGCCGTTGGGCAGAAGTGATGTTTGACGTTGCTGCTGTCATCCAATGGCACAGAGTCGAGTGGGGGCCATCATTCCCTCACTTGACTAAGTGGCAAGCAGGAAAAGGATCGGATCGTCTCCGCCGCCCCCGGGGAGACAAACGGGACGTGGCGGGCACCTCTCCCGTCGCTGATAAAGTGATTAGATGTGCTATACAGCTATATCAGTCTTGCTAATTGTAAGTAATCATAGGATTTGCAACTGATTAAAGAACGGGAGCTGTACTGTGGGTCACAGAAGGACATGAAATAATGTAGCGCCATTGCATGATCTTTTATAATTATCATGCCCAATGATGAACCACAAGATAAGCTGCAAGGGCTGTGCAATAGTGCAGTGATTCTTAGCGGCGTATCAGAGCCATCAGTCTTATTACAAAGACCTGTCTGTCTTTTTTTAGCAGCTTGACAAATATGACATTTTCGAAAGCCTGCTATTATGTAGGAGTGAGCTACAGATTATATTTTCCTCTGCAGAATGATAAAGTGAAGAAAAACTTGTTTGTGCTGCACTTGTGACGTGACATGTGCAATCCAATGTAAAGTTGATACGTTGCCAACTCTCCCAGTCCCGTTCTCTATTCTGTCCTCCCTTGTATTGTTCTGTCAACAAATGCTTTCAGAGCCCCTGTGTACACTGGCAACAATTAATTGACTGACAATGATTGGCTTTAGTACTAAGGCTGCCACGGTTTGTTTTTATTCAAGTGACGCTTGCAACCTTTTCACACAAAAGCTCCAGCTCATCTTAAATAAGATTAAAAAGAGAAAAAAAAAAATGCTGGAAAGGGAAACAAGGTTTTATGAAAAGGTATGTGAAAAGGCACATCCGTGAACAGGCTGATGCAATACCAACAATATGTAATAGCATTGCAGCACCCACTTAGCACACAATGGGGGTTATTTACGAAAGGCAAATCCACTTTGCACTGCAAGTGCATTTGAAAGTGCACTTGGAAGTGTATTTGCTCTAAATCTAAGAGCCTGTTCACACTACCGTGACTTGGGGGGCGACTTGTCAGACTGCAAGTCGCCCCAAGTCACTTGACATCAAAAATTACATGCAAGTGAATGAGAGCCGTCTTAATGAACACTACTGAAGTCGCTCCGACTTCAGAAAAGGTTCCTGTACTACTTCAATCCGACTTCTAGGCGACTTGTACCCATTGATTTCAATGGAAGTTGCCTCCAAGTCGGATCCCCTGTCTTAACTGAAGCAACTTTCCAGGAAGTATAAATAGTTTTCTAGGCAAACCCCTCCCTCCCACAGAGCTGATTATTATGTGATTGGCCACTGCCAAAGTCGCCTGGCCTGGGGACGACTTGAAGTTGTGTTGTAAATAACTCAAAGTCACGTCCAAGTCACGTCCAAGTCACGTCCAAGTTGCTTCCAAGTTGCCTTGCTAAGTCGCGCTGTAAGTCGTGTTGCCCCAGTGTGAACCAGCACTAAGGGGTAGATCTGAAATGGAGGGAAGCTCTGCTGATTTTATCATCCAATCATCCAAGCCGTCAGACTTCCCAATCATGAAATCACAAGGCTTCCCACCTGTCAGGCATTACAGGGGAGTCTGGGCTTCTCTGATGGCTAAGGCCCCTTTCATACGACTCGGATCCGCCTGTCTGTTTTTCAGGCAGATCCGAGTGGGCCATCCATTGACTCCTATGGGGAGACGGTTGTCAGTGGAGATGTGTCCGCTGACACCCGTCTGCCATCCAATCTGCTAAAATCAGATGTATGGCGATACATTCGCCATCCATCTTGGCAGATCGGATGAGAGCTGATGAAAACGGACATGCTGTCCATTTTCATCCAATCTCTCCATAAGAATCAGCGGCACTCTGCCAGGCCCCTCCCTGCTCAGTGAGGAGAGACAGACCTGTCATCTGCCGCCTCAGTGGAGATCAACAGAGCGATCTCCTGCTGAGAAGGAGGACTCTGCTAAATGAATCCGCCTCGTGTGAATGAGCCTTTGCTAAATTGATCTGCCTCGTGTGAATGAGGCCTTAGGGTCCTTTCGCACATACTTCATCAGTTCAGTTCATCCGTTTTTCATCATTTTTTTTTTACATTCACTACCAAGGATAAAAATGATGAAAAACTGACCATTTGTCAGTTTACATTCGTTTTTCGTCCGATCCATTTAAAAAAAAAAAAAAAAAAAAAAAAAAAAAAAATGAAAAATAGGGATTTCATCCGATCAGAAAAATGGATGTTGACAGAAGCGGTTAAAAATAGATGATCATCCGTTTTTCCATAGGAATGGACTGATGTCCGCATTTCATCCGTCAACGGAGGAGTGGTCCATATGTGTGAAAGGGGCCTTACTATTCTCATTATAAAGAACTATACAGGAAGAGTGAGACTCCAGCTTCTGCAGCAGTAAAAGAAGCTTTCATGGGAGGAGAGCTTTGGTTTGACATGTTCTTTAAGAATGGGTTTATTTAATAAACTATTCTCATTCTTTCAACCTTCCTATCCGTATAACCGGATCTACAAAGCTATAAATTCATTCTGCCTGCTATGAAGGGAAGTAGAAGTATAGATAGATTAAGCAATCTTGGGAAACGCTCAATACACAAGAGTGAGAAGTCAGGGAAGGAGTCTTTAAGTTGTTTTCATCCGATCAGCAATGTTTTCCTAAAACAATAATGCCTCCCCTCCACACATCCAGCCAGGATACCAATACTCTATTTATTATCAGAGGCTTATCAGCGCCTTCTGCTGACCGGGGTACACAGGGCAGGAAGCCAAGGCAGAAACCACGCATATTTTCTAAACATAATTAAAGCTCGTTAGAATAGGCAACATTTTGTGTTTGGGATAAACTTAGCCTTTCTCCGGATGAGGGTCTTTGACTTTGTTTTGCTGAGTTTAACAACTTCACCAATTTTGCAACACGCCTGTTTTATGTCAGTAGAGAAGAAAACAAAACACAGTTTCTGGCACTCTGCCTCGTTATTTGGTTAGTTTGCGGAAAGACGAGGTCAAACAGGGAAAGTAAACTACAGTAGAAATGTTTTAAGTGATGACTACTTCTCAGTTGTAATAAAAGCACAATACAGAGAGCTTCCCTTGATGTTAATGCAGCTTTTTTAATTAAAGTATAACTAAAGAGATTTTATTTATTTTGGATAGAATGGGGAAGGATTAGAACTGTCAGGTTTTTTTTTTTTTTTGCTGCCTGTGCACCTGTTAGGGAGATTCTATTTGTCCTGTTTGCTGATTTTCACATCAACATAATTTTAAAGTACGGGAAGCACATCAGACCAGAAGTGTGACTTCAGGGAACTGCTTATAACTAATACTCTGGTCCCCCCACCTAACACCGGTACAGCAGTGCCCTCCCCCCATGGGGTCTTATAGACCCCAGATCTCTCCATAAAGAGGACCTGTCACGCACCTTTCCTATTAAAAAGGGATATTTACATTCCTTGTAATAGGATTAAAAACAATTAAACAAACAAACAAATGTAATTTTTTTTTTAAAGTATCCCTGTCGCTGCGCACAGATGCAAACGCACATGTAAGTTGCGTCCGCATATGTAAACTGTGTACAAATCACACGTGAGGTATCGCCGCGTGCGTTAGAGCGAAAGCAATAATTCTAGCACTAGAGCTCCTCTGTAACTCTAAACTGATAACCTGTAAAAATTCATGAAACGTTTTTGATTCCAAAAAAAGTCATTTGAAAAATTGTTGTGCAAATACCGTGTGACATAGAAAGTTGCAACAACCACCATTTTTTCCCCTAGGGTCTCTGCTAAAAAAAACATATAATGTTTGGGGGTTCTGAGTAATTTTCCAGCATAAAAATTATGATGTTTACATGTAGGAGAGGAGTGCCAGAATAGGCCTGTTATGGAAGTGGTTAAAAATATACTCCCTCCCTGTTGGCAGCAGCAGGGTACTCTCAGGATGCAGAAGAGGAATCTCAGCAGTGATGTCACTGCAAAGGGATTGTCGGGGGCCTCGGCTGGCGTCGGTGTACCTGTAGTGCTAGTTTACCAGTCCTACACACCAGGAAACAGCAAGGGTCACAGAATGCAGACTTAGGGCTCATTCAGGCACGCGATTTGGGGCAGCCAGCGGTAAAGATCAGTGTTTCTCACCAGCAAATATGCACGCAGCCATGACTTTAGAACAAATCAGTATTAAGCAGGCATGTGCCACTGCTGCTCACATGTAACCGCCAGTCTGAAACTCTGCCTGGCCCAGGATGCAGAAACTTGTTTGTATGTGCCCATCACACTGAGTGCTGCTGTGTCTAGGGGTGACCTGTGAAAGAAGCACCCTCTCCACCCCACATCGCCTGTCAGAATAGGCCCATAGGAGTGCGCTTCAGAAGGGAAGGGGGGCAAATGTTTGCCTAAAAATGGGCTCTAACATTTGAATTTGAAGCTAAAACAAGAACAGATCAGCAAACTGAGTTAAATCCACACAACTGTCCCAGTTTTCTAATCAGTAAACACTGCGTTCACTGTATAAATATAACACCTTTTCATTAGGAAGAGGTCTTCTTTGTGTAGATAATAACGTGATAAAGAAAGCCAAAAAAGTAAATAATCCCAAACTAATAGGAAGCGAAAACAGCATAAATATTAAGAGGATATTTCTAACGCTTCTGTCACTAAGCAACTGGCTAATCAAGAGGAGGTCGCTGAAATCCGGGATGCATCAATGCAAACGCCAGCTGCTTTTATCAGATCTCCAACACCTGCCAAAAGGTGGGTCTGCCTGTGAGCAGAGAGGAGGGGTGGGATCTATACAGTCCACACTGCGTGGGAATTACATGCATGGGCATTAAGCCTGGCAGATGCGTGAGCTAAAAAAAAAAAAAAAAAAAAAAAAAAATCACGTAACCTGTTTTTCAGAGAAATAAAATGACAGGACTGCACAATTCCTGTGCAATTATATATTCCATATACAAAAGGCAGTTGACAGATAAAATACTGTTATTAAGAAGATGTCAACAAAAGTAAAAAAATAATTTAAGATTCATAAGTAGTGTGATAATTACTTTTTATCTTTCAAAGAAAATACACCAGCCAGTAACATAAAAGTAAAATACAAATCTGGAACACTTTATCCACCTTGTACTTTTTGTATGCAGCAAGTGAAAACTGAAAAAGTGAGAACACCTGGGCTGCATCAAGAATTTTACATACCAATAATGTGGGGTGTCCACCATCCTACTACATTGAGTATTTGTTTTTTTTCTCTGTCTGTCTATCACCTGAGGCCAATAACTTCACTGGGTATATGGAGGATTTACAACCACTTTAAGGCCCCTTTCACACATGCGGACCATATGTCCCTTTTTCATCCATCCGTTTTTTGGATGAAAAACGGACATACATGCATGTCTATGGGGTAGCGGGTGTCAGCGGATGTGCATCCGCTGACACCCGCTATTGTCCGCCTCCGCAATTGTCCGATTCTGCAGACGGAGGAAAACCCTACTTTTTCATCCGTCTGCAGAGCGGATCGGATGAACACGGACAGACGGTCCGTGTTCATCCGATCCCCCATAGAGGAGAGCGGAGAGCTAACAGGGCGGTCCTTGCACAGTGTGCAGGGACCGCCCTGTCATCAGCCGGCTCAGCGGGGAACAGCTGTGCGATCCCCACTGAGCAGCGGATCTTCACGGGGCGGATCAATACGGATCCGCCCCGTGTGAAAGAGCCCTTAGGGGTTAAGACTAGGGGTCAACCGATATAGGTTTTTCTCTGGCCGATGCCAATATTTAGAAATCGCGGTGGCCGATGCCAAATTTTTTTGGACTAATATGTTAGGCCGATTTTTTTCTTTTTTTCCCCTTCATTTCATAAATTCTAACAGTTAAGTAATGAGAAGTAATACAGAAAATGTCCTAAATTAAAAACATTTATTAAACACAACAAGCCTCCAATAAGTGCACTTGTATGTATAATTTAGATTTTAAAAAACAATGTCTTTCTTAAATTTTAAATTACACAAAAACAGGTAATCAAAACTTTTGGATGAAAAAAAATAATGGGCTAAATTTAATGAACTTAAAAAAAAACTAAACAGTAAAGTGTATTTTTTCCAAAATCGCCAATTGCGTTTAAAAGAGCGCTGCCCAAATACTATGTGACATAAAATACTGCAACCACCACCAATTTATTCTCTAGGGTCTCTGCTAAAAAATATTTATAATGTTTGGGGGTTCTAAGTTTTGTATTTGTACTTGTAAGCAACACGTCAGAAAATATTTAGACTTTAAATGGTTAAACTGAGATCGTCTACACACCGGAGTTCATTCCTTTGACAAGTAGAAACATTGCATCTCTTTGCTGCTTTTATCAGGATGTTTTCAGACTTGGCAGGCTGCCCAGATAGGAGAGACTCAAGTCGCTCCGACGGGGAGACTTCAGGCGACTTGCATTGACTTCTATTACAGAACTAATTTGCAAGTCACGCTAAAGTCATGCTGTGCGGGGTCGCGCTGAGTCGCCCCCGCGTGAACCTGCTAGCACATAAATGAATCGGCCTAATTTGTAGCACAATCCGCCAATGACGATTCATTGAAAAATGCCAAAAATCGGCCGATATAATTGGCTGGCCGCTAGTTGAGACAAATGGTTTAAGACAGAGTGCTTACAATGGTCAACCCTTCTTCATTTATGGTAAACAATTATGCCTAAAGGGAAAAAACTGTGCTGTAACTTTTTATAGCTGGAGTTCAGCTTTAATTTGTTAGTCAGGTCCATCTAAATCTGCTTGTGCATCTAATACTTCCCTCTTCCAAGATGGACAATGCTGCTGTCCAAAAGTGTCTCTGTTAGTCCTCTATCCAGAATGCAGACACCCTCAGACAGGAAGTGTGTCACTGGCTAGATCACCATGAGAAAATAAAGGGGGAAAGCCTTTCTTGGTTGAGGGAGGTACTGGTAATGCAACCCTGGCCTCACAGCGGCATCCTGGAAAGGTTATGTCACCAGTGCCTTCCTGGGATCGTCATATGTAAACAGTAATCTCCGTAAGTTCTTGGGGGGGGAGGGAGGCATTCCCCTCCCCCCCCCCTCAGATAGGAAACAAACCCAGAATCCCAGGCAGAGTTCCAGAAAGAAAATGGACATGGATTCATTAACCCTTTGTGAAAATGGCCTCCAAGAGAAGAACGATGAGGAAAAAGATAAAGATATGCATACGTTAATACAGTTTGTATGGCTGAAATCATATTGCATGCGATTTGTACAGCGAATCACATGCGATGTCTGGCATCGCACTAGTGTGAACTGGCACTTAGAGGAAATGATTTTGGCGCACTGAATATCTGGTTATACGTCTGTTCTTTATCCCTCATATTTTATGTGAGTGGGCCTTTTATATCACCTGTAACATTTTAGTTTTGAGCTTAGAGGAGAGCATCTGGCAGAACAGCAGTGCAGCCAAGAAAACACAACAATCGGCATGATTTGCTTAGAAAACAGAAAAATACACATCCGTACCTAAGAAGAAAGTCCCAGAAGTCTCATTCACCCTAATTATACACTACAAAGTGATTAAAATGTGTAAACAGGTAACAGGTGTGTCAAGTTTCAATCTTTGATGTCAAGACAGAAGGTGTAGAACGCTAGATCTCTAGAGGTCCTCTACCTACCTCATCTACACATGTATCCTGTCCTCTACTGACCCTCCTGATAATTAAAAGATAAAGTTTATCGTTCTGTGTGATGTACGACCGTGTATTCTTCTAGCGACTTGTTCAGTGGGTACATTTTTCCTGCAAATGATCGCAGAGCTCAAGCATATCAGCAATGCCTGTTTTTTTTTATCCCTCCGTTGGCTGGTGAAAAACAGACATCAATACAGCTCTATGGAGAAACGGATGTAAACTGATGATTATCCCTTTACATCAGTATCCATTAAAGCGGTAGTAAAGCTGCTGAACCTTTTTTTTTTTTAAACACCTGTAAGGGAAAAGGCATAATGAGCTAGTATGCACCGCATACTAGCTCATTATGAAATACTTACCTTAGAACGAAGCATCGGTAACTCACCTGGTCCAAGCCGAGGTCGCCGACATGTTGCCTCGGCGTGTCTTCCGGGTATCGCGACTCCAGCGCTGTGAGTGGCTGGAGCTGCGATGTCGTCACTCCCGCGCATGCGCACGGGAGACTTCTTCCCGGCAGGGTTCGGATTCTGCCGGCCTTTCGGCCGAGAATCCCCCGTGCGCATGCGCCGCTGCAGTCAGCGGCACATTGCACAGGGAATATCTCCTAAACCGTACAGGTTTAGGAGATATTTTTTTTACCTACAGGTAAGCCTTATTATGGGCTTACCTGTAGGTAAAAGTTATATTTTTGAGTTTACAACCACTTTAACATCCGTTTTTGAAACAGATCAAAGCCCCATTTTTGTTCAGTTACAAAAATGGAATGGATGAAAAAAACGGATGTAAAACGGACAAACGGTCCATTTTTTCCATTGGTAGTGGCTGTAAAAAGAAAAAAGAACTAATGAAAAACTGAATCTGTTTTTACTTTGAAAAAAGTGACTGAACTGATAAAACAAAAACAGAACGCCAAAAGGACCCCAAGGCCCCTTTCACACTGGGGTGGGAGCGGCGTCGGCGGTAAAGCAGCGATATAGTTAGTGCTGCTTTACCGTCGTTTTAGCGGCGCTATTCGGCCGCTAGCGGGGCAGTTTTAACCCCCGCTAGCGGCCGAAAAAGGGTTAAAAGCGGCGCTTTGCCGGCGGTATAGCCGCGCTGCACCATTGATTTCAATGGGTAGGAGCGGTTTAGGAGTGGTGAATACACCACTCCTTCACCGCTCCAAAGATGCTGCTAGCAGGACTTTTTTTTTACCGTCCTGCTAGCGCACCGCTCCAGTGTGAAAGCACTCAGGCTTTCACACTCGAGTGAATGGGGCAGTTTTTTTTCAGGCGCTATTTTTAGCGCTGTAGCACCTGAAAAACTTTAGGGAAGGTTTTAAAGCCCTCTCAGGCTTTTTTGCCATCTTGTCCCATGGGGGAGATATCCCTTCACTTCCTGTCCTATAGCCAAAGCTGGAGGGATTTCCTCTTACTTCCTAAGTGAGGGAAACCCGGGGTGCCACCTCATTGGAAGATTTCAACTCTTTTACTGTTTTGGTCTCAACCCAATATCTGGGATTTTCTTTTACCTTCACTTTTGAGGATACCAGTAAACAGGACAAACAGAGCGTAAATCTACCTGATAGTGGACACAGACAGCATTAAAGACGAACACTTATAATCCCTCTCCACTCAATACAAAACTACAAGAAAAAGGTTTTGCCTTTAGTAACCATTTAATCTGGACTTCGGAACAAAAATGTATTTTTAAAGCTAGCACCTGTGTCCGTCTGTCTCAAAACCTGCCTTTTGGACTACTTTTTTCTCAGGGAAGGTGATCCCCATTGAGCTAACCCCCACAATATTATATACTATACATAAAATGTATTTATTATATATATATATATATATATATATATATATATATATATATATATATATATATATATATATATATATATATATATATATATATATATATATAATGAGCCTTAGCCACATGAAGCTCTAGTTCTACATCAAGGCCTTGTTCACACAGGCGTATTTAAAGTGTTACTAGACCCAGCATTCTCTATATCTGGTCTCCCACAATACACAGAAATTTAGTAAATATAAACAGCTTTAGGAGGAGTTTTCATACTGCACTGGCTGTTCTATCAGGGTGCAGGACCCCTGACCCTGTGTCTGGACAGTGCTGATCACATGCACCCTCCCAAGAAAAAAATTTAAATAAAAAAAACTCTCTAGCAATACACACCAAACTGAGCATGTGCAGCCTGACTCCAGTAACTCTGTTTTATCTGGACATGTTTTGGGGCCAATGCAAGAAGAGGAGGATCAGAGAAGACAGGATCAAACAGCCTTTCTGCAGAGGATTAACCCCTTAGGTTCCACAGTGAGTATGACAACCATGGTTTAATGCATATTCAGACCGATTTTACGGTTGTGGGTTTAGTAACACTAAGTATGCACTTAGTGTGAGGGCCGCGTTTTGCCTCTATAGGATGCACTGGTGTTTTGTGCATCCACATGCAGACAATGCTATTCATGGCAATTGGGACACAGCTGCTGCTCTCAATTTGACATCTGCGTGGGTGCATGTCCCCGAACATGCACTGTCTGTGTTCGGGGACCTGCACCCGCATGGCTGTCAAATTGGAAACAGTGGCCGAGCAGCTGTTGTGACATGAATGGGACTGTCTGCACACAGATGCATGAAACACCTGTGTATCCCTTGCAAGCAAACACGGCCCTCACAGGAGTCAATTTTTTTCTCTTACAAAGAGTTTTATTAATAATCAAACCAGCATATTATATTGACAAATTCAATGTATATCGCAAAGAAAAATACAAAAAAGAAGGAAAAAACAAGATAAAGAATAAGACTTGAGTCCTATAGGTTCCAAGCTAGGCGATGTATAACATCTAAAAGTTAAAAATATCATAGTCCGAAATATCTGGAGACTTTGGGAAACGCTACATGAAGTAAAGAACGAAAATATCAACATTAATAATAAATGCAGCCTGCCACAAACCCAGTTGTAGTCAACGTGCTTGTATATAACAATTAATAAAATACAATAATGCTAGAAAACTAGCAGCATAACCATCCCTCCCAGGCCTACGCCTGGTGGCCAGAGTAATTAGGTGGAAGAAAGGGAGATGAAATTAGAGAGGAAAAAGGGAGAAGAAAAGTGTCAAATGGGAAAGGAAAAAAGAACATATTAAATCGAGAGGAGGGTAGCATCAAATCTAGAGGGTTAAGCATAAGCCACCCACGGAATTTATCGCGTGTGTCTGAAAGTATAGCTGTCCGTTTTTCGATTACCACAATATCGTTCATTCGGTTTAACCGCCTCAAAACTAAGTACAGGCGATTTCCATGCCCTTGCTATAGTTAACTTATTTACAGTAAAAAGATGCTGTGCCAGCTGGTGCTCCGGGATAAGCAATTCTGCAATTGGTTTGCATAGAAGAGCTTCATAGGGGTCCCATTTGAGATGAATATGGAATAAGTTGCGGAGAATAGTGTAGATTCTGACCCATAACCTGCATACCTTTGGACATGTCCACCAGATGTGCGCCAATTTGCCCTCCTGAGAGCATCCTCAGAAACAAAAAAGTAGGATGGAATAAAGCGGGCCAGCCTGGTCGGTGTATAATACCACCTGTAAAAGTATCTTGTATGCATTTTCTAGAATAAAAACATTTTTTGAGCACTTGGATAATGCTAACTATAGCATTATCCAAGGTCTGAAAGTCCTCCGAATCCAACTGTCTCCCCAACTCTGCCTCCCACTGAAGATAAGGCCTTACCGGTGGCTTTTTAAAGGAAATTATTGATGAGTAAATCATTATCAAACCTGAGGAGTGAGGTCGTGCTCTACAGAGGCTTTCAAAGGGGGTCAAGGTGTATGGGGTGGGACGAGATTTTAAAAGCTGCTGGAGGAAGTACCGCAGATGTAGATAACTATAATGTTCTTGCAGGGGGATATCATGGGAGTGCAAAAAAGGGGGGGGATAATACTGCGCATTACCAAAAGTAAGTGAAAAATAGAAAATGCTTTCTATAGCTGCTAACACGCAAAACATACAAAGTTAAACAGACATGGGAAAAGATATGTGTAGCGCTTAAACACTTAAAGTCATGTAAATGCACAAGGCAAATAAAATCAAAACATGTGAATGTGCACAGTGTTCATGAAAAGAAGGGGTTCAGTTAACAATAATGGGACAGGTTGATAAGAGACTCTCTTTTCAAAACTCACATGCAAATACAGATGTATCACTGGTGTCTCAAGAACGCTGTGTACACAAGTGTGTTGCTGGGATCCCAGGGTACTATAGGCACATAATGAGGTACTCTTACCAGCAGAGGTGGACACACATACCGTACTGCAGTGAGTCAAATACGCTTGTGGTTCTCCCATTGGGTGTGTAAAGGCAGCTCCTGGTCCTGAAGGCTCACCGTAAAGATGTTGACACACGGCCAAGGATTATCACCAGCCCATTCGGGGTCACAAATGGTGGAATGGAATATAAAAAATAAAAGGAAAGCACTCCATATAGTGCAGATCAACCAATAATGCTTTATCGGAATGTATTCTCACAGTAAAGGAGACTTTAAAAAGGCAGCAGTGCAAAAAATATATGGTAGCATAAAAACAGTAAAAAGGCAATGTGGGAATCTCAAATAAGCAAGCCTGACGCGTTTCGACACAAGTGGTCTTCAACTGGGGCATCATTTATTGTTGGTTTATTACCAGTGATACATCTGCATTTGCATGTGAGTTTTGAAAAGAGAGACTCTTATCAACCTGCCCCATAATTGTTCACTGAACCCCTTCTTTTGATGAACACTGTGCACATTCACATGTTTTGATTTTATTTGCCTTGTGCATTTACATGACTAAGTGTTTTAGCACTACACATCTTTTCCCATGGATATCATAGGAGGAACATAAAGCATCACACGTCACTATTCTAGTAGGGGAGAATGGATAAAAAAAAAAAAAAAATCGGCAAAACCATTATCGGTCCACTAAGAGAACTGTTGGGGATTGTCGCACCCCAGAGGGAATAATGGGCAATGCAGGAGACCGAGTAGGGGGAGATCACAGGGAAATCAAGCCCACAGAAAATGTAACTGAATCCCACAGACAAAGGGAATGGGCCAAGCAAAGTCCAAACGTAGTTGGGCAATGTATAGGAGGGAGCCAGGGCAAAGAGGAGACTGGTACCGGGTAAAAGTCCACTAAATCGATGGTAGCCCATAGCGGCATTTAGTTCGTCTCATGGAGGTGAAACAATAGGGCTATGTTCACTGCTGTATAATACGCTTGCAGGTTGGGGACTGAGAAGCCAACATTAATCTTACGGGCATATAAGACTTGCTTGTTAATTATTGGTTGGGTGGAACCCCACAGAAAAACGTCAAGATTTTGCGTTGGTGTATACGTAAAACATGTAAATGGACTGGGACCGGCAGAACTCGAAAGAAATATAACAGTTTTGGAATATATGACATACGAACCGCCACTATCCTACCAAACCATGATAACGGGAGATGGATCCAAAAGCACAACATATCTGATAGTTCTCTAAGTAAAGGGGGGAAGTTGGCCTCAAAGTCCTACATAAGTCAGGGTGAGACATATCCCCAGATAAGGCAAAGAGGGTAGCCACTGAAACAGGAAGGCTTCTTTTAAAGTCTCCAACTCCAAATGAGGCAAATTAATTGACATAGCTTTCAACTTGGTAGGGTCGACAGATACACCTGAGAAGGACACAAAAGTGTCCAGAAGGGAAAGCAAATTAGGTAGTGAGATTCTGGTGGCAGTTAAGGTTATCAGGATGTTATCCGCAAATAATGATATCTTATGAAGACAGCCTGCTACCTCAACACCTGTTATGTCCAGATGTGAAGGAACCGCCTCTGCCAAGGGCTTCAAAGCCAAGATAAATGAGAGCGGAGAGAGCGCGCAGCCTTGACGGGTTGGAGTAAATAATTTTTTTTTAATTCAACCAGTGGTGGCAGAATGATGCTCTGGAGACACTTCTCTGTAGGAAGCCATTTAAGACTTGTGATGGTAGAATAAATACAGCAAAACACAGAAGAAATCTTGGAAGGAAACCTGATGATTTGTGGTTGCAAGCCTTGTGAGAAGAATTATTTTCTAGCAAGACACTGACCCCCAAGCATGAACCTAAAACTACACCAGTAGGTCTTAAAAAATGTTAATGATCTGGAGTCCTGGCTTAGAACCCCTAGCAACCTCTGGAGGAACCCTAGATGAAGAAAAGCTTCCATAGTCCTTAGTCCAAAAGAGAATTTGAGGTTCACTCACAATGCAACCTGACAGAATTGGAACAGATTTGCAAAAGAAGAATAGAGGAAAAAATAGCACAAAAGGGCATGTATTAAATACTGACTGAAAGAGGGGGTATGTGTGGCTTCTAGACAATGAAAAATTAAGTTCCATAGCAATAAAACCTGTAAAAAAGGGGTGAACATTTTTTCTTGGCACTATATGTATGTATTTTTCTAACAGCAAACAAAATGTCCAAGTTAAATATGCAAGAATTCAGCAGATTAGTTTTAAATTGTCAAAATACTCCCACCACCAGCTTTCATACACAGCCCATGCAGGTGGACTTACAGACAAGAGATTCAAGGTCAAAGCATTCAGGCACAAAGAGTTATTACGATCACAGCTTATACACAGTGTGCTAATGTGTTTAGTTTTTTTCATAAAAATAAAACCGATATTAGTTTATCACATTTCAAAATGAATGAAGATGTTGCATAAAACAGCACCTCAGTATTTACCATCTCCCGCATGCCAAACTTTGAAGTTTGGGGCGTGAGGAAGAGTAGCAACACTTTGGTAAAGTACACTTTCATTAAGACTTTAGCATTAAAACGACAATACCTGGTTAAACAGTTACAAATAGTTTTTTTTTCTTTTAACCAGGGGTTGTCCTTTAATTCTAAACCCTTTATAAAAATGTTACTCCCTCAGGGTTTTACAGCACAGAAGATAATTCAGTCTAAGCTTCAACCATGGAGCTTATTATCCTAGGCATGTGCTTACTAAAAACTTATTCTCCTGTCAAATCCCCTCCCCCCTTCCTAAAAACCTACTGGAACCTTAGAGATCTCAGAAGCCAGAAGCAGAGAATCCACTCAAGGGATTTACAAACCAGCCTGACCAGTCAACACCTCCTCTGACCTGTGGTATGGGAGACAGATGTGTATTCCAATTTCCTCCCAACTTTCACAACCATTTAAAAAAAAAAAAAGAATTTGGTGGCCTCAATCTCCTGATTATTTCACAATAAAGAAGACATAATTGAGAATTCTAGCTGCAATAAACTGATTTTTTTTATGGACTTATGGAGGACAGTATAGTTTTAACCACTACATGGGGGTCTAGCCTTGGGGTCTTTAAAAGATATTAGAAGCCTGCGAGTGATGAAACCCACTGGGTGATATCTTTTGGGAGGATGCGATCAGTCAAGTGGAACTCTAGGTTTTTACTTAAATCTATCAAGCTTATAGTGAAACTATATAAACATTGAACAAAAATAGGAACGGGTGCTAATACAACCTTAATAGCATGCTTTAAAATAATAAACTAAAAAGTCCATAAATAGATGTGATACATCGCACACCATAAAAATGCGTGATCTGCTATACTCTGGTGAGTGATTTTCCAATGAAACACCAAATGCCACCATCACTGTGAGAAGTGCACACTCACCGTCACTCCAGTGACCTCTAAATAAAGGTCAACAAGCACTTTGGGATATTTGATGAGACATCCAAAATCGATCATAACCTCTTCTTTAGAGCCTCCAATAGCGTCCAAATGTGTAATCCTCTCTCCAAAGGTTATCACCACAATAAACCAAAGAAAGTACTATTGTGTAGTATTTTAATTGTACCAGATTTTAAAGATGACAAAAAAAATATATTGTGCTCAGTTGTGTCTGTGCCCTAACTCAGCACAAATGTATACAGCCTTACAGGTCTATGCACCACCGCTTCTCCCTCCAGGGATCAGCGTGCGTCCCACCGACAGGAAGTTTGGGCTGGACATGACGTCAATAGTCTCTTCCCCTGTGGACCCTTTCCTTCACTTTCTGTTCATAGCCAAATACAGGAAGTCAGAGGAAATCCCTGGTTGTCCCCAGTGTCACCAGAACTTAGGTTCCCATTGGGAGATTTTAGCATTATTCCTTTTCTTGGGTAACCCAAAATTTTGGATTTTCTTTTTTTTTTTTTTTATATAATTTTTATTTTAACAATATTTCAACATCAACATACAGAAAGACAAAAACAAGAAAAAAGGAGCCAATACACACATGGTATAAAGGACCGTGTACATATATAGCCCATCTCTTGGGCAGGTAGCTTCACATATTACTCAGGGGCATGCACACCCGGGAGCGCCCCAGGGGAGACATGTAGCACCATATAACCGACAATACTTCTGAGATCAAACATCAATAAGTCTCCCCCGCCTCTCTCCCACGGGCTATCCCTGGGGAAGGTCTAAGCCTTCATGTAGTAACATAGGTCCAACAGTGACCTACAGTGCTAATGCCAAGGTGGGGGCCGAAACATAGGTCTTAGTAAAGAGCAGATCTAACCATTAAACCAAAACAGAAATAAAAAAATATATAAAAAGGGGGGTAATGCTACCTTTCTCCGCTTAATAAATCTATGCAGGTGGTGTGGTTTCATCGGGGTTCACCTGTGCCTCTCCTACCTACCTACAGCTTCAAACACAGGACCACGAACTCCAATCGGTCAGACCGGACGGCAAGCGGGGTATGAAAACTGATAGCCGAAGACCACTCTCCTCATGTGTTCAGACTCTTAGTCTGAACACATGAGGAGAGTGGTCTTCGGCTATCAGTTTTCATACCCCGCTTGCCGTCCGGTCTGACCGATTGGAGTTCGTGGTCCTGTGTTTGAAGCGGTGTACCAGTTCCCGCCTTTGGGTCCCTAGAGGTCCGGTTCCATCATCTCCCAGTGAGAAGTCCACGGATTACATCGGCTCGTGCCAGAGATGTTCCATCCATCGGTGTCTGGATACTACAGGCTTGTTTGACTTTCCTGTCGCTGACAGGGAGTCCACTCGCTTTGGTAAGCATACATCTGTTTCTTTATATCGATCTGAATACTTTGAAAGAGGATCCAGTTCAAGTCATTTTTGTGTCCATTTTCATTTGAAATCCACATCTGTTCACTGTATTGGGACATTTTTTCATTTGAAGTGTGTTCATGCACTGTGGACTTTCTATTTATTATTATTTTTATTTTTACACAGGCAATAATCATATGCGTTAATAGTTCACTGTTTATATGCACTTGTGTTTTGATGTGTTTTTTTCACACAGGCAGTTACTCTGTCTTTTACCTTTGCGATTTGAGTCATTGATTCTTTGGCACTTCTTAGTGTATCTTTTTCACACTGGTGTAGAGTATCCATTGGATTTTCTTTTAACTTCACTTTCAGTGATAAAAAGGTAAACAGGAAAAATAAAGAGGGTGAATCTCCCCAACAGAAACAACCATAACTGCTTTACTTCCAGGACAGTTACAGTGTCTGTACACTGCACACAGCCATGGTCCAGACACTGGCACATGAAAATATTTTGGATGAATTTTGTATGCCATCATTCACTCCCATGAAACATGCACTACAATTAAATGCATCACGCTCTGGATTAAAAGAAAAAAAAAAAAAAAAAAAAAAAAGAAGAAGGAAGCACCACGATAAAATACATTAATGTGAACTGTGCCTAAACAGCCTGTCCTTGTCTGAGCATGTTACTTTACCATGAACAATTGCAGGTTATGCTCTTGTTTTCAAATGTTTAATCTCTTCTTACCTGCTTGCTTTGCGAGTAATCGTTCATTTTTAGTTTTAATGATGTCACTGGCGCATGGTGTTCACCCTAATTTTACGGCAAGCTTATGCTGCCGGAAAAATGCTGGGTCTATGTCGGGGCTGCGTCAATTCCTAGTGTCGGCGTCAGCCCCGAGTTCCTCCTTCCCCATTGAGAAGCTGGGCAGCAGTAGGATCGGCTCCTATTTGCTGGACACGGTTTCCATAGCAACCAGGAACTAAACCAAGGCTTGGTTTCGGGGGAATAATGCGCACGCGTGGGATTTTGGCCACAGATACATAGTGAGGGCAGAAATAAACGACCGCACAGGTGCGGAAGGCAGGAGTTGTAATGGCGGCGGCGAGATACAAGCTGGAGAGTGCACAAAAACGTTATTCTAACAAGAAGGTTTATTTGGCATACTATATGCAGCGCTTTGATTGAAAACAGCAAAATTAAGTTATATATTGCCGATTTGTAGTTACATTCTCAGGAGTTTACTACCTAATGCAAAGGCATAGATATAAGCACAACAGGTTTATCCATAAAAAGCTGTCCTTAGGCATTTTTTAGCATTTGCGTTTTTGAGCGTTTGAGGGTTCTTGCAGCTGAAAAACACTTCAAACCCACTAGTTCCAAGTTCTTTTTCCTAGCCAGAAAACACCTCTGCCAAAAAAAAAAAAAAAAGAAAAAACACTGATAAAAGCCTTTGTGTGCATGGACACATAGGGTAACATGCTGGGGAGTTTACTGGCTGCCGAATAAAAATGCCTGAAGCCATAAACAGCAGCTGTAAAAAAGCCTAGTGTGCATGAGGCCCTACTGCAGCGACTAAGCCCAGGTTTGAGAGCAACATACTGGAAAAATTATTTCATCAATCTGTTGCATGCAAGTAGAAAGCATTTCCTTTGTTTCACTTCTTTTAGAGATCACTCCCTAGAACTGATGCAACAATGTGTCGTTCTGGCAGCCCCTGAACAATAATGGTGCCGTGAGAAAAATCAGAGAATGTGTTGTCAGGAGGGGAGTACTGTGATCTCTCGTGAGAAGTGATTAATACCTGCGTTAATCATCACTTAGCATACATGCACTAAAAGGGAATAGGTTATTGTACAGCTTTTCTTTAGTTACTGTGTTTAGGACTGTATAACAAACAGGAAAGACTGCAAATGCATATTATAAAAACAAACAGTCTAAAGCTCCCTTCCTTAAAAAAAAGTACAATGTAATTAACCCAAAATGATTGTATCTTCCATTTAAATATGAAAAATATCTGACACTAAGCCCAGTTTAAGAATGATTTTTTTAAAAGTGCTTTATTTTACCTTGTCACGTAATCAGTGCTTGCTGCCATGTGACACAACGCGCCCTAGACTTGTCATACAGGTCCTGAAGGCAAAGATAGGTCCAAAAAGGTCTCCAGAAATTCTGTAACTGCAAACATTCTACACCTAACAGCACTACATCTTTAAACAAATAGTATTACCATTTCTGGCTGCAAATGGTGTGTACTTATTCACAGCCAGACAATCTTGTAACTTACACACCTCTGCCTGTCAAACTGAAAAGCCAGAAAGGCCACAGTTTTTAAATATAAAAACTAGAAGATTATTAAAAACACCAAATATAAACAAAAAAACATTAAATTATTTATTGTTAGAGCAGCCTTTTTCAACCTTTTAAAAACAGAGGAACCTTTCAGATAACTTTCCATTCTTAGGGAACCCCTGGAAAAAAATGACTATATCTACAACTCACTATACATTAGTGTGATGGTCAGTGGGAAGAATGCTCCTTACACTTGTGGTCATTGGGAAGAATTACCCTCTTACAAATAGCTAAAAAGATCATTGGCCTCAGTGGGAACTTATTTCAGAGCCAGAAATTGCTCAAAGAACCACTAGCAACCTCTGGAGGAACCCTAATCAAGAAACCCCGGGTTAGAGGGATAAAAACAAATCAGCAGGGAAATAATAGTTAAGGGGAGAAGGCAAAGACGTAGTTATTAGGACTGTTTAGGGTAAACTAATGCCGCGTACACACGTACGGACTTTTCCCGGCGGACCTAAGTCCAGCGGACAATCCGCTGGACTTTCCAGCTGGGTACGCTGGACTAAAAAGCGAACGGACTTGACCACACACGATCACGCAAAAAGTCCGACGGTTCACGCGATGACGTACAGCACGTACGACGGGACTAGAAAACGAAAAATACTAGAAAAATACTTGCTACTGAGCATGCGTCCTTTTTGGTACGCCGGACCATACTACACACGACCGGATTATCCGCTGGACTGCCAAGTCCAGCGGATAATTTGAAAACAAAACCTGAAACTTTAGTCCGCCGTACTTTGGCCAAAAAAAGTCCGCCGGCGCCCACACACGAGGGGATTATCCGCTGGACTTCGGTCCAGCGGATAATCCCGCGGGATAGTCCCTTCGTGTGTACGCGGCATAAGAGTTACATTTTTTCACTTGTGAGGTTGCTTTTAGGGTTGATTTTGCCATGCGTCTAAATCTCCCTTTCCTCTGAAGCCTAGTCTGTGTTTAGAGGCTACTGACAGGCAATGGGGCAGGGATGCAACGCCTCCTCACTGCTAGTGTAACCCCATTTTTAAAAAGGAAGTTTGTGGTGCTTCCCCATTTGCTTAAGCGTTGATTTTGGCAGCTTGCCGATCACTACATGTCACAGGTTAAGGGGAGGGCAGTTGGCGGGGGGGGCAAAAAGGCAGCTCAACCACGCATTTTTGCTTCCACTCAACCGCACAACTAAATCAAGCCTGACATCTGAACATAAATGAAACAGAACAGATACAAAAGTAACAATATTACTATCCCTTTTAGTTTTTTTGTTGTACTTGTCATCTCTCTATCTTGCTTCTGAACAGTGTCTATAAACACCATGTTCGACGGTCTCTTTTTCTTAACATTAACATTGTTGCTTGCTCTCAAATTCACTATGTACATTATGACAATAAAAATGGAAGTCCATGAAGATAGAAAGGATGTCTCGGTGAACCTCCAGAATCTGGATATTATGGTTTGAGCTGCTGTCAGGCAATGCCCAAAGATGACAATAATGTGGGTGCATTGAACATAAAACTGTAAATTCTTTATTCCATAAGGTATTGGAAGCAGACATCAGAAGAGGAGAGGGACAGGTGGTGTAAAGTGACAGGGCACCTATACCAACTGAGGTTTTTGCAATTCTAATAGTTAGATTTGTAGAAAGCATAAAATGGGCAAGAAAACTTTTGTCTTAGGACTTGGGTCTGGATAAAAGGGCAGTCCTGTTTACTGCCAGTTTTAATGGATAGAGGGAAAGATAAGGGTCATTGACCTGAATTCTGTCTGTGGGGTCCCTGTACAAGACCATGACTAGAGATAAAACATATCTCAAAAATCTATTTGTTAAAAAAGAGACTAAGAAGGATCAAGTCAAATGCCTTCTTAGCATCTACCAAGTAAAGGCATAAGGAGATTGTGTGAAGCTGGGCCAGGGAGATCAGATTGATGGTTCTCTGGTTTCCCTGTCAGATACAAAACCCAGTCTGGTCCAGATGGATTAGGCATGGCAGAATATGTATCCATCTGGTGTCTATTATTTTGGCATATAACCGAACGTCTATGTTTATTGGAGATATTTGTATGAAGCAAGTAGATTTCTCATTTAGAACAGTAATAAGGATGTCTTATGTTTGGGTTGGAAAAGGCCATGAGTCTGAGGGACAGTTGCCAACTCGTATAAAGAATGGGGCAAGAAGATCTTGAAAGTTTCTTTAAAACCTAATTGTGAATCATTCGGTCCTAGACTTCTCTGCTGTCACTGACAAGGTCAGAGGTTTTAGGAATTCCATGTCCATTAACAGAGCATTTAAAGCCTTTTTCTCATCAGAGAAAGCTATTCGGAGGAAGGTTTCAGACACGCAAGAGGATATCTATGCTTCTAAGTCATCAGGTGGTAACTCATCAATTTTAACCTTGGTGATATACAATATAAAAAAAAGGTAATATAAAATGTCCTCAAGGTCTCAACTATAGTAGCAGGAGTGCGATTCATAGCGTCATTGTGGCTTTTGATCCTATGTACATGGAAGAAATGCATTTCAACCATATATTCAGTAGTTTTTCTAGAGTTCCATGTCGAAAGAGGGGAACAGCCACTCTACAATATTCATTGCTACAAAATGTACATTTTAAAGAAGGAAAAAAATTGTATTTAGAACTCTGGGGTCAATCAGTTCCATTTACGGGTCAACAATCATGTTGTAGGTGACAAATTCTGTCTTTGACAACAAAATTAAAAACCAAAAAAAAAAAGAAGAAAGAAAGATAATTTATTTGTGCACAATAGCCATCTGACTCTTGGGATTTGTCCATCCCTGTTAACTTCATTACTAGTATACTGTATTTACTGCTACAATAGCACATGCACACAAAGGAATTTTTAACTGTGCTGGAGTATTACAATATATAAGTATGCTTCTTTAATAGTGCAGCCTGGTTGGGTAGAGCTCAAATAAAATATCTCTCTAATAAATGTAAAGACATAAGCTAACCACTTCAGCTCCGGAAGATTTACCCTCCTTCATGACCAGGCTATTTTTTGCGATACAGCACTGCGTTACTTTAACTGATAATTGCGTGGTCGTGTGACACTGTACCCAAATAAAATAGAGCTTTCTTTTGGTGTGATTTTGATCACCTCTACATTTTTTTTTTTTGCGGTATAAAACAAAAAAAGACAATTAAAAAAAAAAAAAAAAAAAAAAAAGAATATTTTTTAACTTTCTGCTATAAAACATATCCAATTTTTTAACAAAAATAGAATTTCTTCATAAAATTTAGGCCAATATGTATTCTGCTACATATTTTTGGTATAAAAATAAATAAATAAATCCCAATAAGCGTATATTGATTTGTTTGCGCAAAAATCAGGGATCTTTTTTTCTGTATTTTTTTTTGTTTTACTAGTTATGGTAGCGATTGGCGACTTATAGCTGTGATATTGCGGCGAACAGTCTGACACTGACACCTTTTGGGGACCAGTGACACTAATACAGTGATCAGTGCTAAAAATAGGCTGGGAAGGGGTTAAACATCTAGGGCGATTAAAGGGTTAACTGTGTGCCTAGCTAGTGTACAGTGGGAGGTGCTTTTACTAGGGGGGAGACATGGATCCATGTCCCTGCTTTGCAGCACAACAAGATCCATACCTCCCCTACTGAAAGAATGGTGATCTTTCTTGTTTACCTAGGCAGATCGCTGTTCTGCCTCTGTGCCGAATGAACTCCCGCTGTGTATAACCACTGTGGGAGCGGGCCCCGGCCGGCACGCATGCACATCCCAGATCCGGAAGTGTCTGATCACGTACTAGGTACATGATCTGGCGCAGCAGTGCCACCTTTCCACCATTTAAGCAAGTTTTACAGGCAGCAAATGGTTAGAGATGCTAGCCATCAGCTACAAGTTTATGGTGATCAACCACTCACGTCTATGTTTAGTATCCTCCCAAGTGTTGAAAATAACTTGTGACGTATTAGTCAGTGCTCACCTAACTAAAATAAGTGAACATGGTGACAGAATGTATGGTAAACAAGCAACACCCAGATAAAGCAAGTTTCTGGGTTACAGAGCTACTTTAAGGCTCGGTTCACACTGCTGCCACTTAGGATCTGACTTGTGAGACCACAAGTTGCATGACATGTGAAATCCCATGTTGGTCAATGAGAGCCGTCTTAATTAGCACTACTGAAGTTGCTCCGATTTTAGAAAAGGCTCCCGTACTACTTCAAGATGACTTCTATCCGACTTGTGCCCATAAAAACTTTAATGAAAGTCGCCTCCAAGTCAGATCCTCATCTATATTGAGGTGATTTGAAGATTACCCAGGCATTCAATGCAGTGTAGCCCCTCCCTCGCTTCAAAGTTGCATCAAAGTAGTAGTAAAGTTGCATAAAGTTGCCAGCAAATTGCCAGGAAGTCGCCTGGCAAAGTCACATCATAAGTCACGTGACTTTCAGGTTGCGAGCCTTAACCTAGTCACTTTCATAAGCCATGTTCAACCTGAGGTTATAGGGCTAGAATTGTCTCCAGTCCTCCCCACAACAACCAGTCAGACTCTCCCATCTAGTATGCAAGGATAAGAGAGAACCAGCACTGTTGATAAAGGACAGCACAGACTGAAGGACCTAATGCTGTTTTTAGAAACTTCCATAAATTAGGCCATAAGCTTCCATAAATTTATAGCAAAGCAACTCATCAACGCTTCACCAGTAATAATCAGCATGCAGGATAATACATAATCATTAGTGAGTATACTTTTCCAAAACAGCTCAACCCCTGCAACCCTCTTCCAGCAGTGTTCACCCCTGGATCCCTCTTGCAACACTAGTCACATCTACAACCCCTGAAACCCTCTTATGACACTGCTCAGTTTTGCCCCCCTTGCCTCCCCTCTTCCAACAAGGCTCACATCTGATTCCCTGCCACCCTCTTCAAAAACGGTTTACCCCACAACTCTCTTCTTCAAATAGTCAGGCCGCAGTCCTCTTCCCTTTTTGCTCACAGCTTACCTGGCATTAGGGCAGGACACCTGCTATTGCTGGCAGAGGTACTAATGGCTGCGGTGCTAAGGTGTAGGCAAATAACTCTTATCAACAGCTTTCCATAGCAAGCCCAGGTCAAAATAATTGCACAAAGGACAGTGATGCACAGAAGTAATAGTATTATTTATACAGACTTTATATAGCGCCAACTGTTTGTGCAGCGCTTTACAATATAAAAGGGAGGCAATACAGCAACAATCAAATTCAATACAAGAGGGTTAGGACTGCCCCTGGGAGCTTACAATCTTAAGCCCCATACACACGGTCGGATTTTCCGATGGATTCTGTCCTATCAGACAATGTTGTCGGAAATTCCGACCGTGTGTAGGCACCATCGGACAGTTTCCATCGGATTGTCCGACGGACAAAGTCCTATCTCCTGCTGGATAGATTTTTCGACAACAAAGTCCGATCACACCAAATCCGATCGTGTGTATCGAATTCCGACGGACAAAGTGCCACGCATGCTCAGATCACATTACAAGACCAAAGCTACTGGCTACTAGCCTCTACATAGTCCCATCGTACGCAACAAACGTCACCACGTTCAGAATGATCGGATTTTCCTACAACTTTGTCCGACAGTGTGTATGCAACACCAGTGTCGGACTAAATCCGTCAGACAAAATCCGATGGATTTGGTGGTTGGATTTTCCGACCGTGTGTATGGGGCTTAATAGGGAGGAGCTGGTGGAACAAAAAAAAAGGTAATAACTGTGAGGAATGAACTGATGGGAGAAATAGAAGATTTAAATATGAAGGCAGGATAGGCTTCCCTGAAGAGAGGAGTTTTCTGGGATCACCTAAAAGTGGACAGAGTAGGAGATAGGCGGACAGATTGGGATATGGAGTTCCAGAGGATGGGAGAGGCTCTGGAGAAGTCCTGGAGAGGAGTATCGGAGGAGGAGACAAGGGATAACTGGAAGGTGAATGGAGGTGCAACAAGCAGTGATTTTGATGACCTGGCTGGAGGGAAGCTGTAGACAAGTTGTGACCCAGTAGTTAATAAAAACTGCTTTAGTACAAAAAGTTATTGTAATACACTAGTAGGGACACAGACAGCACTAAAAAATTCTATACCTTTTAAGCATGTTTGTACTGATGTATATGTTGGTAATTGTAAGCTTTTATTTAGGGTGGCAGGATATATTGTTATATACAGGGAACCACAAGTTGCTTGCAGAGATTTTATACTGATGTTGGCTATTTATCCAACATACAGTATAACATTTCTATTCAACAAAATATCTAATTGATTATAAATAATGCAGCTTAGCTTGCAGCTCAAAGATAGAGTCACATTTACGTATATTAAATAACACAAAGCGAAGTAGAAAAAAAGTGACAAGATTCCGCATACGGAGGTCTAATTGGTTGGTATAGGATACTAAGCCCATATAGTGTTTCAGAAGTCAACCACCAAGGGAGTGATAAAGCAATTGTGTTTATAAGAAAAGTACTATTTCAATTGGTCTTACACAATAATTGTGGAACTTTAACAGCCAACATAATCACCAAAATAAAGTAACAAGAGACTGGCAGTCTTTGTGTGGTTTGTCTTCATTAAACATTTACATTACATCATGCTTCCAAAATAGATCCGTGCAGATTAGATTGAGGACTTCATTTGAACACATACATAAGAACGAATAGTAACAGAAGGGTGTACCTGTTGGTGTACATATATGTAAAGTGAAAAGTAAAATAGTACCAAAGCATCACAGAGTACAATAAATGTTTGCTTTAAGAAACATGCAGAAACACTTACAACGTGTTGTGTTTAAACTGATATTAAAAAGGATATTTTTTTTTCTTAAAATATAAAAAAGGACGTTCTACTTACCTGCTCTGTGCAAAGAAAAGATATTACAGAGGTTGGTTGCTCAACTCCTCTTCTGAGTCCCCCCCAGCAAGCCATGTGCTAAGGGGGCACCATGTGGGTGCACTCCTAAGCTGGGCTGTAAGCGTCCATTGGCACACACAGCCCCAGTAAGCCACACCCCTGTTCCCTCCCCACAGGAGTTTGACTGACAACTGAAGGAGCCTATGCTCCTGCTGCCCTCAGTGGCCTCATGATGGGGCACTATTCCTCCTACTGCTACCGTCAAGCTATCCCATCCATTGATACCAACCATGGGGCACTATTCCTCCCACTGACACGGTCGATGGGCACTATTCCTTCCATTGATATCAACCACAGGGCACCATTCCTCCTGCTAAAACCAAAAATGGGGTACTATTTCTTCTGTTAAAATTAATGAGGAGTCAGTGTCTGAAGGACAGTAAACTGGCCCTTTGTTTGAAAAGTTGAGACCCCTGCTTTAGAACTTAAAAAAAAAAAAAATGCAACCTCCGTGCTGCTCTGTGCCACCTTCGTAAACTTTTCGCCAGAGAGCATGCAATCATAACTTCATCCATGCCTACTTATCCCCCCTCCTCCAGACTACTGTACATGTCCCATGATTCCAGGTGCCATTTTGAATGCATGACCTGTCTAGTCCTCTGACTACATGTACATCTTGGTGCAGGCGGCATCATACGGCAGGCTTGTAGTCCTTCTCATAGGAGTCCACAAGGGAACATAGGCACCTGAGCACAGGAAACCTAGGGCACAGTTAACTGTTAGACCACCTCAAATAGGAAGAAAGGAAAGTTTTTAATTAAGAAGAAGCACAGACAAGGTAAGTGCACAGGGCAGCTGCTAGAATTATTATAATTTAACGGTTTAATAACACTTTAGAATTTATTTTCTGTAGCAATCCCCCCCCCCCCCGAAAAAGGTTTAGACTAATCAAGCACAAAGTACACCTCACTATTACTATATCCAAAAAAGTATAAGGCTTCCGGGTCCACTCAAAATGGATGGCAGGGATATAGGAAAAGGGTACCCAGGAATCTCATTAAGGGCTAAATGCAAGGTTCAGAACTAGCATCTCTCCAGATTCGATAGTTGTGAATCAGAACATTCAATCCTGGGTCCAGGTTTTGCTAGACGACACTTTGCAAGCTACACAGTTGTGCAGGGTCATTATATAGTCAGGTCTCAGAATTGCTCAAAGCTCTCATTTTGGTGACAGCTTCCAGTTTGGAGACAGAAGGTCTCACCCGAGGTCAGGGGGCTCCAGCCATAAGCAATAGCAAAGAGGTCTCATCAAGGGGTCAGAGGACCCAGCCACAAGCCAGCAGGTCTCGGTTCCAGGATTTAAGTCGCTCCTATCAGGGGTGTCAGAAGAACCCCAAATCCATAGGCCAGAGGTGGGCCATGCAGCAGGGTGCTGCAACTGATGGCTAGAGAGCCAAGTGTGCGAGAGAGCTAAATGACACAGTCAAATGACTGGTTAGAGGAGCAGCAGTGCTGCCAACACGTAAGCCAGGTGGCTTGGTATTTTTGTTAATTCATGTTTTGTTGAAGAAACCCCTGCATGGGCAACTGGTGTATAAGTGAACTTTCCCTTTACTCAATAAAAGTGGGCTGCCACGCCCTAAAACTACAGTTTGGACTGGCGCAGCTCGTTGTAAGTGCACCTGCTACTTGGAGTTTAATCACCCCACTCTCACAATATATATTATATTTTTATAGTATATTTCAAGACACTATTAGATAAGCACCTGAATGACCGCAACATACAGGGATATACAATGTAATACTGACATATAATCACACACATAGGTTGGACTTGTGCCTTTTTTCAACCTCACCTACTATGTAACTATATAAAAAAAACACAAACAAAAATAGTTGGTACCAAAATAAAAAGGCTATTAAACAAAAACATGTCCCCATCAAAAAGGGAACATACATTTCAGCACACCGAATCACATGGCCATCTGTTCAAAAGCCAAGACAGCTAATGGCATTTTTAAATAGAGTCCCTTTATTTTTTTCATTGCACACCTTCTTTCTATCACAGTCATGTCATCACTGATTCTCTGTGCTTCCCTATACAATGCAAGCAGATCATGGTTGGTGGAAGAGACCAGCATGGTGTTGTACATAGCTTTCAAAGAACATCACATTTAGCACATCTCTTAGATGGTTTCTCTCATTCATGTAAACTGATACATTCTACTAGAGCTTGGGCTTTTAAAAAAAAAAAAAAAAAAACAGACTTGCTGGCTGGATCACCAGATGAAAACAGAAGAAAGCAAGCCTAAAAAAAAGAAACTAATGCAGCCTTCACATCTAAGAATTGGTAAGCTGTAATAAAATAAATGTTTGTTTTTGGGCTTAAAAAGGGTCACAGGAGTGCAATTCGTTTTGCACTCCTGTGACCCATTTTCAGCAGAGAACGGTCTGAAATCCGCTCTCCGCAGACGTCACTGCCATCAGTCGAGGCAGCGCGTAATCCTGACTTCCAAGTTTGGATCCGCCAGCTGCCTTGATTGATGGCAGTCTCAGCGAGCCGCTGAGACGGCCTCTCCCCGCTCCTCCACAGCTCATCGCTCCAATGAGCGTAGAGAAGCAGACCAGGAGAGACGCTGACTGACTGACCGATGCTGCAGCTGTACGACTGCCATCTCTGCACTGAGAACCGAGCCACCGAACACCGCCGATGGCTTGGTTTTCACAGATCCCGAGAGGAAACGCTGACTAACCGTCAGCAGCTCTTCTCTCGGGGATCTGTGAAAACCAAGCCATCGGCGGTGTTCGGTGGCTCGGTTCTCAGTGCAGAGACGGCGGTCTGATGCTCCAGCCACATAGGTAAGAATGAATCTAAAACAAAAATACCATACTTTTCTTTTAATACTGCTTTAACCACTTTCCGACAGCGCATAGCCAAATGGCTGCTACCGCACGGTCGGTCTATTGACGTCTTCCCAGAACCGTGCCCCCCACAGCACACTCTGCGATCGCTGTCTCCTTCAGACACAGCTGATCACAGATCGGGCTAAGGGGCCAATCACTGCGGCCTTTACCACATGATCAGATTGTCCAATTTACAGCTAATCATAATGTAAATACACTTGTCGGTTATCGGCATTCCTTACCTCATGCGCGGTCACAGCGTGAGGCAAGGAGAGCTGGTAACTGGCAATCCTGACAGGGGACATCTACACTGATAATCAGGGCACTAATCATCAGTGTCCTAATTATCAGTGCAGCCCCAACAGTGCCAACCATTGCCGCAAATTAGTGAAGCCTCATCAGTGCAGCCTCTAGGGCTTAATGTACACGGGACATTTTTACAACCTCTCCTGAATGAGGAGACACACACACACACACACACACACACATTATAAATATAGCCCCAATCTACAGGCAATCAGGATAGAATGACTCAATTTATTATATATATATATATATATATATATATATATATATATATATATATATATAGCGAATATTTCAAAGATTGACTGCAAAAGTGTGACTAGCCTGTACTAGCAAGTACAGTGAATGGCTAAAGTTTAAATATAGTATACGATTTTTGTGTACAACCAAGTTGTTTCCCTACATGTAATTTGCAAAGTGTTTTATTGGCGAGATTAAAAACAACTTGGAACTGACTGCGAAGCCTTTAGAGCGCACACACACACACACACACACACACACACACAAGAATTATGGGGAAAAAAATGGAAATTAAGACTTCAGACCAATGTATTCTTTCTTGGCCTGACTTCTATCCTTCATCCTCCTAGTCTTCTTTCCAAAACGAAACAAAGCCATTTATTTATCAAATAGCCAGCGCCTGTCTATGTTTCATGAAATACAGCCAAATCTAAATGGCACAAAATATTAGAGAACAAAGCATGTCAGTGACTTTAAAAGATCTCCGGTGACAATAGTACTGCAGGAAACAGAGACCCAAGGCAGGGACCGGCTTCGCTGTGGAATGTGGAGCTCTGCTTGAGAGTAATAAAAGGTCTAGACTACCGTTTCCACAAACACACTTCTAATGGCAATTAAAGTAAAATCCAGATAACTTAACCAGTGCCTTAGATTATGTTCACATTAAAAAATACAGTTTAAGCTTTATATAATTATATGCCACGCTTGCTACAGCTGGCATGTAATTAGATTGGCATGGAATTATACCATATAGATCTGGTCCATATGATTCCTGCATTTTCTGTGTACAGTGGGGAAATTATTTGATCCCCTGCAGATTTAGTAAATTTGCCCACTTACAAAGAAATGAAAGGCCTATAAAAATTGTTATCGTAGGTGTATTTTAAATGATAGAGACGAAATATCAACCAAAAATCCAGAAAAAAAAAAAAAAAAAAAACACAATACAAATGTTATAAATCGAGTGAGTAAAATAAGTACCGTATATACTCGAGTATAAGCCGAGTTTTTCAGCACATTTTTTTTGTGCGGATCAAATCCTTAATTTTACTCACTTAACTGCAACTCAATTTATAACATTTGTATCGTATTTTTTCTAGATTTTTGGTTGATGTTCTGTCTCTATCATTTAAAATACACCTACTGTATGATAAAAAAATTATAGACCCTTCATTTCTTTGTTAGTGGGCAAACTTACAAAATCTACTGGGGATCAAATAATTATTTTCCCCACTGTATGATGCATTTCGGCCATATACTGTATAATTCTCAGTTTTAAACACTGAGGCTCAGTTCACACCTATGCAGTTTGCTTTTGATCTGTTTCTACAGTGCTTTTTTGTGTGCATTTTTTGCACATTTTTCCCACGCTTTTTGATGCTTTGCATTTTTTTTATGGATTTGTGTTTTTTGGCCAATTTGTTGTTGGGAAGATTAAAAAAATGCAAATCACAGCAAAAAAAACAAAAAAAAAAAAAACAAACAAACACACTACAAGCTTTTCTGCAGCTTCTCCATTGAAGTCTATTGAACCAAAAACGTGCCGTTTTTGCTTTCAAAAAAGTCTGACCCTTTCCAAAAAGGCAGGGGCTGAAAAAAGCATAGATATGAATGAGTCCCATAGGAAACAAATGCTAAATGGACTGTAGTAAATTTCTGCAAAAAAACACAAAAAAAATTATATAAAGTGTGACCCAAGCCTGAGAGAGCCAACAACTTTGTTCCATTTCCCTCTTGTTTGTTTTTTTAAGACTTAAGCCCCATACACACGCTCGGACAATCCGCGGACCAGGTCAGTCGGACTTTGTCCGACGTACTTTGTCCGATGTTGGCGTTGCGTACACACGGTCGGACTACGTTGTCGGAATATCCGGTCCGGAAGAACGTTGTGACGTAAGTCGTCGTCCACGAGATTACAAAAGGGAAGTTCAGCACCACGTCAGGCACCCGTTGGGCTCCTTCTGCTGATCCCGTGTTTATCGAGAGTTAGTGGAAGTTTGGTGACTTAAGATTCGCGCTTCTCAGTTTTCTGACTCAGATCGTTACTGCTCTTCAGTTTGTGCTTGTCGTGCGTATCTGTTTATTAGTGCGTGTAGTCAGTTCGCATTTGTTGGTCATTGCGGCCTATATCTTGATATAGGACGCTTTGATTTGCACTGCTTATTGTCTGCTCGTTGCTGGTATTCACTTCGTTCTTTCAGGCCTTGCTGTTTATCGGTGCTTTCTGTTTGTCCGTTCTGACCAGCCGACCTTTTGTGACCTTCTGAGCGATGTTTCCCGTGCGTACTCGTCGCCGAGTTCGTGCTGTACGCGGAATTGGTGTCGGGCTTTTAGCTTTGACCCAAGACCCGTCCATGAACAGAGTGACGAGGAGTATGTGGACCAAGAATTGGTTGCTTCAGCGTGACCAGTTCTCGCACATGCCTTTGCTTCGTGAGATCCGGGAGAATAATCCTGATGATTTCAGGAACTTTCTCAGGATGACGGACCCCGATTTTCACTGTCTTTTGGCTTTGCTGACCCCCTTTATCAGCCGGCAGGATACCTGCATGAGACAAGCCATTACTCCGGAGCAGAGGCTTGTTGCCACGTTGAGGTACTTGGCGACAGGGAGAAGTCTTCAGGATTTGAAGTTCTCTTCAGGTATCTCTCCCCAGGCCCTGGGAATCATTATTCCAGAGACCTGTTCTGCCATCATTCAGGTCCTGCAGGAGGACTATATTAAGGTAACATTTCTACTTTACTATTCCCTTCTATGTATGCTCTGTTTGCTAATGACTTGTATTTTTGACCTCCTTCCCTAATTACCATGATTGCAATATGTTCTAATATGCTGTGCCCCTTTTCTCCTTCATGCATTTTTCCCTTCACTTACCTCACCAGCATGCTCTTCTGCCCCAATAGACACCTATGGCCTAGTCACTTAAGCAATGTCTTTTGTCTGCTGCATAGTATTGTTTGCCCCAAAACACCCCCTAAATTATGCACAAATGTTTGCTGTGTGGTTTACTTCATGTAGAGCCCCCTTTTTTTGTTCTTTTGGTGGGGGGGGGGGCAAACTCATTAGGAACCCCCTCCCCCAACTGCTCTGTCAGATGGTACCAATCCTTTATCTGCTGGCTTTCCCAAGGTCCATACACACTATATACCTACCTCTTTATAGTGCGCATCTTTAGGGATGAATTCAGCAAAGCATGTAGTGCAAGGGACTGCCTCCATACATTCCATTTCCTATTTTTTTGTCTTCTTTCCCTCCTATTAGCTTGCTTGGTAATTTAATAATGTCACACTGTGCCTGCCTTTTTTTTGGGGGGGGGGGGGGGGTTGAAATGTTATTTGATCTTTCCTGTGGCCTGCCAATAGTGTTAAGTACAGAGGGTCTGGCCAAACTAGCCCACATTATTGAGCCATTTGCCAATCAATGAAGTGCAGAGGGTTAGCTGTCCACCACCCCCCCCCCCAAAACCCCTAGTTATTGCCAATGGCCCATCAGAAGTGGGGGGATTGATGGGGGGGTGAGTAATCTGTGAAGGGGAGCCTCTACTTTTCTGTGCAAATACTTTCCAGCCTCCAATTTTAGACAATGCTCTTGTTCCAAGATGTTGATTGTCTAATCTGCTTGCAATGTTTAGGTGCAAAGTGACTAATTTTTTTTTCTTGTTTCACTCCACAGTTCCCTTCCACGCCACAGGAATGGCAGACTGTGGCCTCCCACTTTGCCAGCCGTTGGGACTTTCCTAACTGCGGAGGGGCAATTGATGGGAAACACGTCCGCATCGTCCCACCGCCCAACTCGGGGTCCTACTATTATAATTATAAAGGGTTTAATAGTGTAGTGATGTTGGCGGTGGTGTCGGCAACATACGAGTTTATGTATGTGGACGTGGGGATGAACGGCCGGATATCGGATGGTGGGGCCATTACGCACACGGAGTTCTACTGGCGTCTCCAAAGTGGCAGTCTGTGCTTGCCACCTCCAGAGGAGAATGCCGAAGGACTCCCCTTCGTCTTTGTCGCAGATGAAGCGTTTGCGTTGACTCCCCATGTGATGAGGCCGTTCCCGATGAGGACCCTCACCCCGGACCAGAGGGTCTTCAACTACAGGCTGTCCAGAGCCAGAAGAGTTGTGGAGAACGCTTTTGGCATCCTGGCCAGCCGCTTCCGCCTGTTCCTGACGGCATTTAACTTGGCGGAATACAAACTGAACCACATAGTTCTTGCCTGTTGCATATTGCACAACTTCCTCAAAAGACATAACAGGAACTATGTGGTGCCCGTTGGCCCAGATGTGGAGGGCCCTCCAAATGCCGAACTCACAGCCCTTCGAGTGGCACGTCCAGGCTTGCCCCCTCTAAATGCCCGTGTGGTCCGGGACCAATATATGCAGTACTTTGTGGGTAGGGGGGCCATTGCTCTGCCTGACGATGTGTGAGAGGCATTTTTTAATAAATCTGATATTTTAACCAACCTATGATTTCATGTCATTTCAGTCTTCTTTTTAGCTTATTTTACTTTGACATTTTTTCCCTTTGCCTTCGACAGTGGGAATGCACTTTCTGGGCAAAAGGAGGTAACAGTCTCTTCTTCCCAAAAAGATTATTCTCATGTTGTGTGTTTGCTACCTAATCTTTGGTCTAGAGAAGGTTTGTACTGCATAACTGACACCCAAAATACTCCTTTTCATCACCAGGTCTGACATGTGTGTATTCTCCAAAATGCTGTGCTCCGTGTTTTCGTACAAAGCACTGTGGGTGTCATTTACATAAGTCAAATCCGCTATGCTCTACAAGTGCATTGAAAAAGTTCCCCGGGAAAGAAAATTGGAGTGCAAAGTGGATTTGCCTTTAGTAAATAACACCCATTGCCCCCCATATCCTTTTCATTTTACATACATAATGCATTGTGTTTTTTAAATAAGGAAGCCACACATTTAGAAAAATAAAAGTTTACTAGGAAAACATTCCCAAGTGCGTTTACAATCTTCACGCCAAAACTGACAACATCTTGGTTATTTACAACATTGTTTACAAACATTCCGCAATTGGTAAAACCAGGCATGGAGCAAAACAGAACCTAGGAACTTGGAAAGTTCAACTTTGTAAAGTGAAGACAAGATCAGACATGACTATATGTTCAAAGTGTGTTTGATCTTGCCTTCATCACATGGGGGGGTCACCCCCGAAAAGTGGAAATTTGGAACATGCACACAATTTGGGTCTGAAAATGGTCATTAGATGGGAAAACACATGCCTAGAAGCTTCAAAAGTGCCATTTTCCATCATGGGGATGAATGGACGTTTTTTGGGGGTGCAACCCCTTCACCACAACCACTTTCGTAGTTCGTAAAGTGTTTGCACCCCCAAAAAAACGTTGCCATTCATCCACCATGGTGGGAGCTAGCACATGTGGACACAATGTGTGCATGTTCCAAATTTCAGACAGTTTTTAAGTTGCAAATGTGTTCAGAAGCAGGCACAAAATGTGTGTTAATTACTTGGTGCGTTTTCATATTTTTCCTAAAACATCAATGATGTTCTTCAATTTTTGTTGAACATCATTGATGTTTTGCTTTATGTAATCTAGATCTCGATTGCAGACCATTATCTCTCCGATGAGTACGTGGGCACTCTCTGTGGTAAAGTGCGATTTTTCTTCCACAACATCCACGTCACCTAAAAACCACACACAAACAAAAATGGGGTGTTGGAAATGAGGCAGCCATACATGGATTAGCTTACCAGTAGCTGTGTTCTCCCACACTCACCTGTTGTGGTGACAATTTCTCCAAGTTCGATGATCTCTCCTTCCTCCTCCTCCTCCTCTGCTTCTGCTCTTTCCCCTTTTTTGGGAGGTGTTGGTTTGGGGGTTTCCTCAGACGGCCCAAGTTTTCGCTCCCCTATGAGAATGTCCAAAAGGAAGATTTAGCAACACAAACTATTGAGGGCAGAAATAGGAAATGACAAACATTGCTTGAAAGTGACGGACACTATTTTAGTTTGGCCAGTTACAAATGTCAACTACATGAATGTAGTCACTTTGTAAAGGTGCTAAACTGACTAGCTTTTTGGTAGAAGTTTGTGTGATGGAGACCCCCCTCTAGTATCCACTGGAGCACATGTGTGGAAAAGGCTAATAAAAAGGGGGTTTGGGTGTCCCAGCACTAGTGCTCTCGAGTCCAGATGGGTAAACAGCTACTGGGTGACCTCTCCTTTACATTGAATAAATTGGCTTTACATTCTGGATGACATTTCTAGGGAGAACAAACTTCCTTTCCCCCAAAAAAAACACCAAACATCGTATTATAAGTGGCCGCACGATCGAGGTTGCGTACGATCGAATGGACACACACACGACCATGACAGTGGCAGAAAGATCGAGGCTGAGTACGATCGAATGCACAGACGAACATGAAAGTGGCCATTTTGGAATGTACAACTTTGTAAAAATCAAACCACATGGAGCAGTATGCAAGCAAGAAATCAAACACAAAACACAACTACTTACTTTTTTGAAGAATTCTCTTGATCTTTCTGTACTGATCGGCCTCCCTCAGTTTCAGGTCTGACCAGCGTTTCCTCAGTTGCTCCTTGGATCGTTGTACCCCAAAATGATTGTACAGCCTTCTCACAACTTTAGACATGATCTTGGCCTTGCGGACATTGGGGTTGAGGTAAGGCCCATACTTCCCATCATAGTCGCTCCTCTTTAATATGTCCACCATCTCCAACATTTCTCCAAATGACATATTGGAGGCCTTGAATTTCAGGCTCCGGGATCGGGACGTTTTTGCCTCCGGACTTTCCTCGTCCACCTCCTCGTTGGGGGGATATTTGGGGCGCACCTGCTGTGTCCCCGCCATGTGCTCTCCCCACTGCGCCGTAAAGAGAAGGGGTGGGGAATAGACGAGAAAGATCGTCAGGGGCGGGCGGAGTTTGACGCATGCGCACTGTATATAAAACGTCACACGCCTGTGTCGTAGCCACGATCTGGGAGACGAGGGGAGAGAAAGCTCACGCACGAGACGATCGCTACAAACGAAGGTACAATTTGACGTTGGTACATAACTAGCCTAGACTGATTAGAACTTGAGGCTTCTTTATGGAGAAGATTAGGAGAGTTTAGGCTGACATTATTTATATTGTTTTGTGTGGCGTTGTGTCTTGCAGAGGTGATGGATGCCTTCTACAACGTGAGCTTTCTCCCACACTTCATTGATAAATACCGGCAATTCCCCCTCTTATGGCAGGCAAAACACAGGGATTATAGCAACAGACCAAAGAGGTACGCAGCCCTGCTGAAACTGGTGGCATTTGTAAAGCCTACCCTGCCCATGGCAACCGTCGCAAACTTAAAAGTGAAGATCACCAACATGAAGACTACCTATTTCCGGGAGCGCAATAAGGTCCTGAAGTCACAAGCATCTGGAGCTGCAGCAGCTGATGTCCATGTCCCCACGCTCTGGTACTATGACAGGCTCCACTTTCTCAAAGACCAGGCTACTGTCAGGAAGTCACTCTCGACTCTTCCTTGCACGCGTCCTTCCACGCACGCCACCCTTGATGAGGATTCCGAGGACCAACCTGGGCCTTCCAGTCAGGAATATGTGCAGGTGCCCAGCTTGTTCCAGGTATAGTAGTTTTGGAACCAGTTTGTTGAATAATGAATGATGTTCAGTTAATTCAGGATCCCCAATTGCTTATTTCCTAACGTGATTGACATATCAACAGACAGTGGTGTGGGAGACATTTTTGGGAAGAATCTAAACTGCAGGGCTGAGAATTGTATGGTTTTGTATTTGAAAACATTTTGCAACAGTCACTAGATGAGAATTGTGTGTGTTTGATGAACAAATAACTGAAACTATGTCCCTTTTTCATACACAGGAAGACCTCAGCCAGGAGGTGGCTGTGGAAGGTGGCAGTCAGGAGGAGGCAGGGGGTAGTGGCAGCCAACAGGGGGGTAGGCGTAGGAGCCTGACTGTCTCCCAAGTCTCTCCCCTCCGCCTTCCCTACAGAAGGGCGAAAAACATGGGGGAGGTGGGAGAGTCAGCGCTCCAGCTGATAAAAGATGCCTCAGCCTCCCTCTATGCCACACCCACCTACGAGGAGGCCTTTGCCTCCTTGGTTACAAGTAAATTTACGGGTATGGAGGCGGGGCAACGCAGCATGTGTGAGGAGGTCATCCTCAAAATACTAAATGAGGGGATGGCTGGGGAGATGACTCCCCTCACACATGTTTGCGAGAGTGACCTTGCTCCGCCTCCTCCTCCTCCTTCTGCCACCCCACCAGCACCAGCACCACGGCGTGGAAGGAAGCGTACAAGGAAGACAAGAGAGTGACAACCTGGACTCAGTCTGGTCTGAGAGAAGATGGAGCCTCTCGTAGTACCAGAGCCTGGGGACCTAGATGGCATCTGCTGCAGTTCCGGATGTTTTGGACTTCAGGACCAGATTGCGCTCCCTTATTATTTAGATAGGTAGTCTTCATGCCCCCAATTGTTTAAGTCTGTAAAATGATGGTTGCCATGGGTGTCCAAGGCTTTGCAAATTCCCCAAGTTTCACCATGGCTGCGTTCCTCTTTGGTCTGTTGCTGAGACCTAAATAAAGGTTTTTTTGATTTGAAATAATCATTGACTATTGTGTTTTACTTTTCTACAATGACAGTTTTTCTTTGAGTAGGCAGGTACATTTCACTAATCCTAGAATTAACAAGGGGCACCAACAACCAACAAACTCCTAGTAAATGTAAGCAAGAAATACAAATGTTAATAATGTGGTTTTGCTAAGTTGAGACATACAAACCCCCTCCAAAAAAAAAAAAATCTCCTTCAAATATGTATTCCCCCAAAAAAAAAAAAAATCTGGGTAAAAAAATAAGAAAGATTGTATTACGATCTGAGTAAAAATAAACATGTAGTGTATAAATGCTGCAAAGTAATAAAGAAGTAAGTTTGTGAGAAGTGCGGGTGAATAGGAGCAGCTAAAAGATGTCATTCTTGTTGCATTGTAAAGAAAAAGAGAATGCGCTGCATTAAAGACATTTTAACATTGCAGCGTGACGAATGTGCTGTGTCGATTAGGAAAGGTAGTTTTACCTGACCGAGCGCTTCCGTCACAGAATTTCTTCTGAGCATGCGTAGCACTTTGTCCGTCGGACAAGCGTACACACGCTCGGATTTGGTGTGATCGGACCGGGTTGACGGGAAAGCTTTCCAGCAGGAGATAAGACTTTGTCCGACGGACAAACCGACGAACACTGTCCGATGGTGCATACACACGGTCTGATTTTTCAACAACCTTGTCCGATCGGACCAAATTGATGAAAAAGTCCGACCGTGTGTATGGGGCTTTAAAGTGGAAGATCAGGCTAATTGAAAGTATTCCTAAAAATGCTGCCTCCCCTCCATATGCTTTCTATTCTCTGTAAAAAGAAGCAGTGTAAATACCTTTTTTTTGTCAGCTCCAACTTATCTATGTCAGAGAGCGCCTGCTGCAGGGCAAAGGAGGGAGTGCCGACAACAGGAGGATCAATGGGAGCTGGTAGGTGGCGTCACAGCTTCAGGAATTCACAGCTGTGGTCAAGATCTCCCCTACACATGGGAGCTGCAGCTGCTGGTTCATGTGACTGCTCCAAGCTATGCAGAAAAGGTGTGTGTGGGGGGAGCAGCATTTTTTAGAATATGCCTTTAGGACCACTTTAAAGAAGAAGCAGAACACACACATCCTTGTTGAACCTTCCCTGGGACCAAGTGCATCCTTTTCTGATCCATGGCTCTGTTGTGCAATAAAAATACATGTCTTTTCTGTATGTCCTGGCCGTAGCTCCACCCCAGGCTGAAGTCTAATTTATGGGCGTTTCTATAGAGGAGCTACAGCACAGCACTGTAGCCTCTGCCCCCCCTCTCATAGTCTCACTAAAAAAGGATCATGCATAGGATGTCATACAAATTGTGTTTACTTTACTAAGCGGACTGTTCAATTTACTCAATATGTAGCAATTTATGAAAAAATATGCTGTAAGTAGGACAGTGGGAAGATTCAGAAATGTGATCATCATAAAATTATATACATACATACACACACACATATACATTTTATATATATAAAAAAAAGTGTTTGCCCCCTTCCTCATTTCCTGTTCCTTTGCATGTTTGTCACACTTAAAGCGGTTCTGCACTCATTTCATTTAGTAAATCTCTTTGCCTTCCAAATCAGGCAAAGAGTACTAAATGAAATGTTTTTTTTTTTTTTTTTTTTACTTACCTTGTAATTGAAGACTTCCGGTCTTCTCCCTCTGCGGCGGCGGGCGGGGTCTTGCGTCGATCGTCGTCACGCCGCACTGTCTCCTGGGATCTGGTGTCATTGATCCCAGGAGCCAGTGCGGGCATCTTCCGAAATCTCGCGAGATTTCGGCCACATCTTCCGAAATCTCCCGAGATTTCGGCCGCATCTGCCGAA